>OVAP01005397.1:0-13079 GCA_900406295.1 Aurinia saxatilis | reverse complement strand
GCAAATTAGACCGTCGCAAAACCATCGCAAAGCCCTGCGTCGCAAATGTCTTGCAAAACGACCTCANATAAAGCAATCGCAAATTAGACGCAGATTTCCACCGACGCAATGCCGTCGCAAATTTGCGTCTAATTTGCGACGTTTCTTGTTTTGCGACGAGCGATTTGCGACGAAAGTGGTTTCGACGCAAAGACGTCGCAAACCCTGATTTGCGACGTCTTTGCGTGGAATCCGGCCCTCGCAAACGAGGTGTTTTCTTGTAGTGCATCTTTTCCTCTCGAATAACTTGAGTCCTTAACAGCTTCTATTCGAAAATTCTCTTTGATATCAATAAAGCAACCCCACTTTCATCTCTTGTTCTTTATCTCTTGCTTTTACTTTCTGAGCGGGTAACAATAGAGAGTCGACGACACCTTAAAAGATCTGTTTGACAATTTTTGTTGTTGTGTGTGAATTCTTGTCCACACAATCAACAAATTAGTTGTTGTAAAATAATTTTAGGGTCGAACCACAACAACGGGCTACACTATGAATCATAAGAGTCGAAGATAGGTTTCCATTTTTTCAATAGTCTTCTGGATAGTTTCCTTTCTTTCCAGATACTCCGATGATTCTATTGTCGAACCTTCCTGCTTGACGGCGCTAGGAATAGACCTTAGGGCTTCGTTTTGACGGAAGATGGAAATGGGCCCACGATACTAAACTGGGCTGTTTAGCTAGTTGTGAGTGTTTATGGGCCCACGAGATTGTTGAAATAATCTCGTGAATCGTATGTGTTCAAATGATCACCTCATTAAAAACCTTAGCAAGGAAAACCATATGGAAAAAATCTTACCAAGGGAAAAGAGTGTGATCACGGTGATCTTTGTCGATCGTTTGATGAAATGTTCATCGTGGATCCTTAGTTCTCGATGGAACTAAGTCATGTACTTGGAACCACGGGTTGCGATGTTGCTAGGCGAGCCAAGTTGGCTGGTGGACTAGGATGTGAACAATCTTGCGTGCCATACTTGATACTTGGCTCGCGGATTGAAATGTGAGCAATCTCCCGGGCCATACGTGAGACTTTAAACAAGCTATTTGTGTCTAGCGTTCAAAACCTTTCGCTAACCACAACTCACTTAAGTAGTCATAGTATAGATTGAGGGTCAATCCACTTGAGAGAACGATTAACGGATAAGCACATCAAATTCCAATTGAGCTAAAGCAATCAAAGGTACGGTGTTTGGTTTCAAATCCAATCCTAAAACATGCATTAACTAAGTGAACTATTAAACAATAAACAAGACTAGCAATAAAAAGCAAGCAAGACACACTAAAACAAGCTTAAACGGTTCAAAAAATCAATTAAAACAAGCATTGAGCAATGAGTAATGGCAATAATGACCAAGGGTAACTAGTAATTGACCTTGTCGGAGTTAATTTTGCAATCAATGAGCACAATCCTAGGCAAAGGACCACTAATCTATAGATTAACCCAAATCCCTTTGGTGTTAATCCTTTTGAAAGTAATTAATTTGACTAATTTTCCAATTGTCAAATCAATGAAATTCAAGCAAGAAAACTCAAGCTCAATCAACCACTAAGCACCTTAACTCATCTTCCAATGGCTAAGATGACAAAGCAAAACTTTGTTCTTTTAAACATTTCACCAAACACCTTGTAGGTGTGAGAAATGACTAACATCTATCCTAGGTGATCAAAGAAGAAATAACATTCAGCTTACAAGATGTTTAAGGAATCCTTAATACTAACCCCACAACTCAAGATCCATCACTAATTACCCCTAATCGACCAAACTCATTGATCAATAAAGAAACTACATACACATGACCATAAAAACAAGAGTAATTGAAAGATAAGACATGATTCTAGATGAGATTAATAGTTTTTCAAACCAAAAATCAAATCTTTAAATCTTTAAAAAAGATCTAAGAGGATTACAAGAGAGCTTAGGGTTTTTGTTTTGGGTAAAGCTTATTCTCTAAAATAAACAACAAAAAGGGTATTTATAGGAAAAACCCGGAAAAGTCAACATAATTAACAAAAGTCAACAAAAATCTGGGGAAGGAGAAAAATGTCGCTAGCATCGGGTCCCCCACATCGGGTGTGACCGATGCCAACGACACAGGGAATGTGTCATTTTGGGCACAAATTTGCATCCGGCATCGGGTCCCCAACTTCGGGTGTGACCCGATGCCATGAGCAGTATCTTCAAATCTTGCCTTCTCTTCACTCCTTGCTCGATCCTTTGCTTGTTTGGTCATCCCTTGATCCTCATGCATCTTGTCCAAGTTCCCATCATGTCCAAATAGCTCAAGAAGTACCTGAATCATGCAAATATGTTATGCGAATGAAAGAATGTAAGTCTAAGTTCTAGATGCAAGCTAAATGAATGCAAAACAAAGGTGAAAACAGTCCTAAAATGCAATACATCAGACTTGGCCCGAGAATGTTGAAGAGAGACTTGTCCCGCGGGCCATGGTGGAGACTTGGCCCGCGGATGATGCAATGAAACTTTTCCCGTGGGCCACAGAGGAGACTTGGACGCCGGTTGGTAATGAAAAGTTTGTCCCGCGGGCCATGGTGGAGACTTGGCCCGCCTAAAGAAGTGAGGAGTCGTCCCGTGGGCCATAACGGAGACTTGGCTCGCCTGGTGATGTAGGAAGCTTATCCGGCGGGTGAGAGGGAGTCTTGACCCGCCTGGCTAATGGAGAAGCTTGTCTGTGGGCCACAAAGATTACATGGCTTGTGGATGAAGATGGTGAGTTTGTCCCGCGGGCCACAACTTGAGACTTGGCTCGCGGGACAGTCTTGATGCACTCATACGATCCTTTGTAGGTCCATTTCATGTACGGTTGTTCAATTGACCATCAAGAGATCAAATTGGCTTGTCTAAGACATTCAGGACCCACAATGGGACTTGTTTAGGACATTGCTTGGTGAGATTTTAACCGGAACCCACCAACCAAATGTTCATAGAAAGGCTTGATGGTCAGTCGGAAAAGTTTGTAGAAGGTTTGGCCTACGGAACAACCCAATAGACGTTTCCCAGGGGCCAAATGCCTTGCGTGGTCCGCGGGATAGCTAATGGGCATGGTCCGCGGGCCCGCGGGACAATTTCATGAGCTTGTCCGCGGGCCATGTTCATTACTTGGCTCGCGGGACAAGCCTAAGAGTTTTGTCGGCGGGCAAAGTTTGGTCATGCCGAGTGATTCATGTCTTGTTGATCATGAGACCCGCGGTGATCATGCTTGTTCATATCGTTACCAGTAGTCAGTCCACAACTCTAATGCCCGATGGTGTGGACGCATGATCAACTCATGGGCGGTAGTGGTGTTTAGTGGAAAACACTTAACCATTTTAAGTTATTAATCTTCGAGGGTAGCATCCGACCCCCACAGTTATCCCCCCAAGTCTCTATTGCTTTGTTAGCTAAGGAGAGTTAATGTGTTACTTGAAGATTGATGCATGGTAGTTGATAACATACCGTTGAGATGGCATGGTCGCTGATACATTGTGTCTCGACGGGTGTTATCCCTGAAGTTGGCCATGCTGGCTGTTGTATATATTAATTGGATTGCCCTTGCAAGTTGATCGAGATGACTGATAAGACTGATATTTTACCACTTTTCACTATGAATTTCAAATACTTTTGATGGCAAAACCAAATGATTCTTATATAAAACTTATGGCTTTCACCATTTTATGTTTTCAAAGTGTTTTTTGAAGAGAACAAGCTTTTTAGGTACAAAAATGGACGTTTCTCGCTTAAATCAGAAATTCGGCACAAGAAGAGGATTCTCGGATGAAAATGATGTGCAAATTGGATTGAAGTGAATTTTGGAGACAAGCAAGCCACATGAAGTAGCTAGTACATGGGCTTAGAATCAAGTTATTGGGACAAATAACCCCGGAGTTATGGGCCAGACATTAAAGAGAAGTCTTCTGAAGCTCATTACTCTTAAGGCCCAATCTACCGACTGAAGTAACAACGATCGTTCGATCAGTAAGAGAATAACTATGAAAGCTTCTAGAAACTGCACAGGATCATTCCATATATTCGAGCAATATCTGAAGACAACAGAAACGCGTGACAATATTTAGAAGATAAACAAATGGATCTTTTTGGAAGGAGTCGATCGAATATTTCTTCGGTAATCGATCGATCATAAGAGATAAACTCAAATATTATGATCCTCTCCAGCTGATTCGTCTCTATCACTTCAATGAAGCCCTCAAACTTCCTCCACCCTTTATATAAAGAAACCTCTCGCTAAAAAAGAGGTGTTCCTCTTTATCCCACCTAAACTCTAGGAGAGATCATTTTGCCTTCAAAACTCTCTTAAACTCTTTATTGCTTCCATTTCTGTAGTTGTTAGGGGAGATAATCTCTTGTATTTGAACCCCTGTTTCTATTAATTGCATGGTCGGTTTGTTCTTCATGGTTTATTCATCTATGGTAGAGTAATTTAATCGTTGGGATCAAGGTTTTCATAGTTGCATGGTTTGATAGATAGATTGTTTACTGGTCATTTGAAAGAACTTTATATTTACTAGCTTTATCTGAAAATTGTTAGTTTGATCACCTAGCTTTTTATAATAGATTCTCTTCGCTATAACACCATTAGGTAGAAGATTTGACGATAAGATGTACATGTGGGATATTAACCAAAGGACCATGTGTATGGTTAACATACCAACTCTTTAGTAGAAATCACGACTGCCCCTTTGTTGAGGTCATGTGCTTTATGTTTGAATAGAATTTAGTTAGGAAGATTTCAATACGAAGACTGTTTATAAATCTGAATAATCTGGCCCGTGTTACTAAACAAACCCCTTATTCCCATCATTTAGATTAATTGCATTCAAACCATTTTCATTTAGCATCAATAGATTTATAGATTTAATCAAAACCCATAAAAACTTCATTTGCGTCTTAACTCGATCCAAATCCCATAAGTTTACAATGTGGTAGCCCTTTCTCTGTGAATACGATCCCTAAATACTATTGCCTGACATATGCGCTTGCAGGAATATTTTGGGTGAAAACAAATCCCCATAAAAAACCTGTTACTTCTCTTTTCTTTGCTCTCTCTAAAACCACCGTCTTTCGTATATCTAGTTTAAGAACTGTTGTTTGGCCTGACATTGGTGTCCAGCGACTTACTCAGTGTCGGCACTGTTCTTCTTTTCCTTTATTTATTTTATTCTCTTTGGTTTATTTCGTCTTAATATAGTTTTTTTTAGGATTACATGGATTTCAAGGTTACTCAACTCTACGGAGTGCCTGTGCCACAAAGCCTCTGTTTCCAATAGGCAAAGCCTTTCCATTGCTTCCTTTTTTTTCTCTCTTATCTGATATGGAATCTTCGTCTCTCAGAGATGGATTTTGTGCTTCGGTTGGCCCTTTTGTCTTCTTTCAGGCTTTAATTTATTAGGTTTGGCTTGTAGTCATTTATGGGTCTCTTAATCGCTACATGCATGTTCTTCTCTTCGGTTGTGGAGTTTATTTTTTGGGCTTAAACAACTTTGGTTATATGGTTGTGTCCTTCGAGTATCGACTTTAGTTGGCATAGATTGTTATCACTCCTTGTCACTACACTTAATATCAGATCGGGATCTGTCATTTGCTTGATTTCTATATTAAGGTGCTTCTTTCATGATTTCTGTCTTCGCCGGTTCTGGAGAATTTGGGTTCATATGCGTTTGTACGAATTTCCTATTGGGGTATGAAACCTTATTGTATAGGACGATTATTGTTTCTTTATCCAAAACTCTCTGGACTCGGAATGAGAAGAAATGCCAGTTTAGGTTTTTTTTTGTCTAGATTTGATAGATTGTTAATTTCAGCATTGCTTTGTTTGTTTTGTTTCTTTGTATGTATACGAAGGCTTAGTTGTATGTTATGTACTTTTGTTTAATGTTTTGCTCCAGGATTAAATCCCGCCAACTTTGTCTCCGGAAATTAAAGTCCCATCCGCTGTGATTGCGGAGATTAAAGTTCCGCCAAATTCTATATTTGACCTATTTTGCTTAGTAATAATATTAAATAATAACAGAGATGACAAAAAAAAAACAATTGTTATTGTGCAGTTAAAATCGCTATTATTTTATTTGGTCAAATATGCGAAATTCAGAGGAATTAATAACGACATTGGCCTGACCAAGTTCGGTACAATGTTTGAAACATATGCAGAAGGAATTGTTTTTCTCCATACTCTCTACCTAATAATGTACGTTCCATATGACAAATTTCACATGTCATTTCCAATGTATTAAACGGCCAAAAATACCTAATATTCTCATAAGTTTCACTTTTTTTATAATGTTAGTAAAATTTATAGAAAAAGAAAATTGGAAGAATAGTTAAATGTTTCAAAATTTTAATATGGAGAATAAGTGTTTTTTTAATCTTTACAAAATGAGTTTTTTTATTTTTTGTCAACAACAATATTGCATTAAACTAGAATTAAACCTACATATTGACAACTCTAACACAACCCACTAGTCTACAAGTTCCGGTCAAAATGAGTATTTTTAATAATTGTATTTTATATTATCCCCCATTTCAATTATCTCTTACAACAAAACCAAATGATTAAGGTTTCTACTATTGAGGGAAAAAAATCCCAAAATACACAAAGTGAACAATATTTACCAATTAAAAATATGAACTTTTTGTTTTGCCATATTAATACACCGAGTAAATTTCCTCTCCAGATTAATACATTAACTCATAAATATTTAATTATAATACACGAATTTGAACAAACATGCAAAATTAATTTTGAAATTCAAGTTTTGCCATCAATTTTTCAATATGTTTTTTGATTTTAAATAAAACCAAGAAATAAATATTTAGAAAATGCAAAAAAATTATAAAATAAGTTTAAAAATGTTTTATAATATTTTATAGGATTTTAGGATTTATAATCTATTGTTTATGATTAAAACCTTAAACCCAAAAATTCTAAACCCTAAAAAAGATTTTAAACCATAAACCTTAATATATAAACCCTACACTTAAAACTTAAATCCAAACACTTATTAAACACTAAAACCCAACCCTAAAAATTTCCGATCCTAAATCCTAAATTTTTAAACCCTAAACGTTACAAATCAAACTAGGTTACCCATTTTAAACCCTAAGTTTGAATTTGGGGTTTATCATAGTTTTGAAGGTTTTTTTTATCACCATAATATTATTTTAATTTGAATAAAAATTTAGCGGAACGATAACATACAAAAAAGAGAAGAAAAGTAGCGGTTTAACCACATATACCCACTTTTCCATACCCTTAATCACATATACCCTCATTCCTTTATTTTAATCACCTTCCCTTATAAAAAAAACTAAAATACTACTATTTAAATATTAACTATTTATAGGGTTTTAGGGTTTAAAACCTTAAACCCTAAAATCCTAAACCCCAAAAAGTCTTTCCACCCCTTATAAACTCAATCCCCTAAAATCTAAACCCAAATAGTTCAAAAAAATTATACCCTAATTTAATAAGGGTTTAACATTAAATCATAAATCTTAAGTAAATAGTAAATTATATATATATATAGAATAAGTTGTTAGATTTATTCAAAAGAAGCTGTTTTTACAAAAGAGTGAAAAAGCTCTATGTACATTAACTTGAGGAAAACTAAAAAAAAACAAAACTTAGTGAATTACTCGACGCAATTCATACCACCTTCGCGCCACTTCTTCCACTTCTTCCATTTTTTCATCTCTCCTTCGAACATAATGAATTCGAAACCTAATAACTTTGTCAATATTTTGGGCCAAACAGTTGAAAATCGCCCCCCCCCACAACAGAAACATCACATGTTTCCAAACTTCTCCAGAATATGAACAACCAAAAATTAGGTGAGCAATAGACTCCTCCTCTCCACTACAGAGACTACATCCCGTGTGAACATTAGTGTTCCAAGATCGCATTCTATCTCCAGTTGCAAACTTATTTTTCACTGCCAACCACGCTATAAAATCAAATTTAAGTGTATAGTGTTTACACCAAATGCCTTTAACCCAATTTACTTTACCTCTTTCTTGTCTCATTTGATGCCATGCCTCATTTACAGAGAACTTCGTCTTGTATGTGCCATTGCGATTTTTCCAAAATTGCATATCCTCCCCAACTGTTACTTTTCTATTTGTCCACAAATTATCCAGTTGCTCCTCAAATGAATTTAGTAGCAACACTCGATGGTTCCTTTTTCCTTCTAGAAATTGGTATCTCTGCTGGTCTAGCATTTTTTGTGATCCCCATATCTATGGGTCCCCGAGTGCCTATCTTTTGCCATAAACTCCCCATGGTGCTCCAAACATCAAACCAAAAGTATGTATTTTGGCCATTCTTGACAGTAACCGTATGGAACTCTTTTGCTCTATCCCTGTACTTTAAGATCTTCTTCCAAATCCAAGACCCCCTTGTTGTTGTATCTTTAACAGACCAAAAGGACCCTTTATGTACCAAGTAAGTCTTTATCCTATCAACCCAAGGTGAATTCCTAGCTGACAGTATCCTCCATATCAACTTCATAAACATCACTGCATTAACCTCCTTCAAACTTCTCAACCCTAAATCCCCTTTATCCTTCAAACCACATACCTCCACCCAAGCCACCTTTGCTTTCTTCTGATTCAAATCCGGCCGAGATAAAAAAATGCAAAACATAGACTCTCGATAGCTTTTATACACTGACTAGGTAAGCAAAAAGCAGCTACCAAAAAATTGGTTATACCGTCGATTACAGACTTAATTAGCATCAACCTTCCAGCAAATGACAAGCGTCTGGCCTTCCAAACTCCATAATTTTACTAAACCCTAAATTCGAAAATCTTAAAGCCTAACAAATTTATCATGTGTAATGAAAAATAGTTTTGGTAAATGAAGGGTATAATGATATTAAAATAAAAGGGGTGTGTATATGTGATTCAAAAAAGGTGGTGGGTATATGTGGTTAATGTGTATGGAAAAGTGGGCATATGTGTGATTCTCTAAAAAAAAACTACCACAAAAATCGTTTCATTTAATATCATTTATCTTTTACAGTTGATAACATCAGTTTTAAAGGTAGTTTTTAATAAAAAGTTTGTTTGATTTTTTGCAGAGTAAATAATTGGCAAATATGTACTGAACGATGCAAACTTATCAATCCAAGACATTGGGCACCCAGAAAATCACGTGATATAAAGATCATAAAATAAGAATTTAATAAGTGAAATGATTAACTACCGTTCTCAAATTTATAACAAAAATATTTTCATAAATTGAGCAATATGTCTAAATGACATAAGATTATAAATACTCGTTTGAATCCAAGCTATTAAAAATATGTTCACAAACCACCTTAACATCAACTTTAGTTAGTTAAAGATGTTTTGCTATGTTATGTTCTTTTTAGAAACTTTTAAAAATTTTGGATTGGTTTGTTCACCTAAGATCATGAAACTAGGTGAGTAATCTAGTTCAAACATTAATAACAACTATAGATTAAGAATCCAAAAGATAATGCCCAAACCAAACATTTTGTTCCATTCAAGATGTTTAGTCCAAGGAAAAATCTGCAGTTTGATAATTGATGGAGGCAGTTGTACAAACGTCGCAAGTGAGTCTATGGTCAAGAAGTTGAGTCTAGAAGAGATCAAGCATCCAAGGCCTTACAAACTGCAATGGTTGAGTAAAGAAGGAGAAATGACCATGAGCAAACAAGTGCTAGTGCTAATGTCTATTGGAAAATATGAAGATGAAGTCTTATGCGACATCTTACCAATGGGAGCATGTCATATCTTGCTAGGACGTCCACGGAAAACTGATAAAAGAGTCTCGCATGATGAATTCACCAATCAACAAAAGTTTGAGTTCAAGGGCAGAAAGTTTACACTCCTTCCAATGACTCCACAAAAGGCTTATCAAGACCAGGTAAGCATGAGGCAAAAGGAACAATCAGTTTCACAAACTGATTCTAAGGTAAGCACATGTAAGTCCCAAGGTTCTTCTCAAAAGGTTAATTTATTGGTTGTCGTAAAAGATCCAATTCTGGATATATCTAACCTAGAACCGGAGATTCCGAGTATGGTTGAGCTTTGTTCTCAGGAACATAACAAGGTTCTAAGGTAAGCACATGTAAGTCCCAAGGTTCTTCTCAAAAGGTTAATTTATTGGTTGTCGTAAAAGATCCAATTCTGGATATATCTAACCTAGAACCGGAGATTCCGAGTATGGTTGAGCTTTGTTCTCAGGAACATAACAAGGTTCTAAGGTAAGCACATGTAAGTCCCAAGGTTCTTCTCAAAAGGTTAATTTATTGGTTGTCGTAAAAGATCCAATTCTGGATATATCTAACCTAGAACCGGAGATTCCGAGTATGGTTGAGCTTTGTTCTCAGGAACATAACAATGCAACTAAAGACAAGACTATGGGAAAGAGTCTAGATACAACACAAATTGCACAAACTGGTCTCAAACCTAACGGACTTGAAAACATCAACAAAGAGGAAAAATAGTTGGAACAAAAATATGTAGAACTTCATAGTTCTTGTCAAGTCTGATTCTATCTCTGCAGCAGTTCAAACTAATATTGATTTGGTTTTTGAATCTGATTTTGAGCCTAAAAGAAAGCAAGAAGTTGGTACATTAACATTTTTTAAGCTGGTACAACCAAGCATTCTTGAGAATTTTCTGCAGGATTTTAAGAGAAATTCATTAAAACAAATAGGACAAACAAGCTACATGGAGTTCACTGATTTGGGGAAGCAAGCTAGATCTATTCCAGAACTGATTCACAAATCATATTCAAAAGATTATGCAAAGAAGCACTGTAAGCAAGTTTGTATTAATAGGGAAGAAACATGTTTGTTTGTGAAGGTTTATGCAAAAGATGAAAAATTCCTAGGATTAGAGCAAGTTAAGGATCTTTATGGTTCAAATTCTGTTTTTGATAACATGGTTCTCATTCTTGATAAACTTGCATCTAAAACATTTTTGAAGTCAAAGGTTTTTCTAGTTGATGCATTTGATAAGTTTACTTCTCAACCGTGGTTAGTAATATTGCTTTTTTGTTATGAACTCATTGACATGCTTAGGACTAAGCCTGAGATTGCATGTTATAAAAAAAATTCATGACATGAAGATTTGTTTAAAACTTTCCTATGTTCTTCTAAATCGTTTATTGAACTAAGCAAGTTTGTGAATTCTGACTCGAATGGACGATTGTGTAGAAGTCATACCAATCTTTTTGAAATTTCTATCACACATTTGTTGTGTTTCTTTTAGTTTTTTTTGAAATTTTATAAGAAACATGAATGTAATCTTAGCAAGAATCAAGTAATATATAATCTGTATGGTTTCAAGACTTGGAAATATCGAAGGCAGCATGGGTTGAATCCAGGAAATAATGAGTTCCTACAAGTGACCAAACCAATCATCATCAAAGTTCACCAAATGAATCACCAAGGTAAGTGCAAAAACATCAAAGAAATAAATGTTTCTCATACATGTTTTTTTGTTTCAGGAAAAGCAGATTTGAGGGGAAATATTTTTCAAGAGGGAGGGGATGATATGATCATGGCTAGCTAGCAGTTTGAACCTGAGCAGGGATCGGAGCTAAATGAATTAGGAGCAAAACATGAAGCAAGAGGATCAAGGAATGAAGCTAATGAGCAGCAAAGGGTCCGGATATAGCCATTAGCACCATACTACATTTGGTCAAAGGCAACTCAAGCATGAGAACTGGTCTAACCACGTTGGCTAAGACTTAGCTCGCTCGAGGTTGGCAACAAGAGGTGTGGCTCATTGCACCGTTTTCTTTATTTTAGTTTTTGTCCCATTGGGTTTTACTAGAAAGGTTTTTAATGAGGCATTGTGGTAACACAATTTGTCAATAATCCTTGTTGTTGACATGCCTATTTAGTTGAGTCAAAACTTTCATTCAAAGTTTGGTTCAGACTTACAATAAGTATTTCTTAGTTATTTGTCGTTCTTTTAAGCTGTGTGTGTTTTCAAGGTTCTCATTTGTATTCACAAGGCCTTTCTTCTCATATTTAAACTTTGTTCTTCTATGAATAAAATCATCAAACTTTTTATTTAAGAAGAAATTGGTTTGTACGTAATATCATCCAGGTTCCAGAGATGATACCAGGTGTGTAATATCCTTGTCCTCCAGAATTTGGTTTGTGCATAATATCATCCAGGTTCCAGAGATTGAAAGATCAAGAGTTTTACGCGACTGTTGATAGTTTCATATCGATTCCCTTTTGTTCCATGCTACTGAAGTCATTCATCATCTATTCCAGCAAACCATCACCATCGTCATTCACATTTTGAATATTTAAAACCAATCCACACGAAGAGAATAATTGGGACAATCTTTTGATCCGTTCAAGAGTGTATCACATCTATGGTTTAAAAAAAGTTAAAATTCAAATTATTATGGGAAATAATTATATGTTTTCTTATTAATATTGCAACATTCTTAATTACAACATTATATATTAAGGTAAGAGTCTTTTAAGACCATCTCCATCGCATATACTCAATGAGCATTTTAAGATTGTAGACATTTTTTGTGGGATTCTCCAATTTAAAGCCCCCTCCTATTTAAATATTAATCTATATCTATAAAGTTAACTTTTCTCTCTTTTGGTGAAGACACATCATCAGCCAACTAAGCACACAAATAATTTATATGGTTAATTTTTATTATTTATTGATTAAAATTTAACTTTAAACATTAGCTAATTATGTAACTAGCTACTACAGATGATTCAAGGAATTTGAAAAGACATTACTCCTATTATAAATTATTAAATACAACCTTACACACTTACAATTTTATGAAACAATAATATGATTATTAATTTCTACTTTTTAAAATAATTTAGATTTTTTATTACTTAAAACTTTTTTGATATTAACTACTATATGATACTCCCTCTGTTTTTTAAAGAGTGTCGTTTAGACTTATTTCACACAAATTAAGAAAACCATTCAATTTTTTGTTTTATCCCTATTCAATATGTTATATTCTTTGGTTTTTGTAATTAATAAACTAAAAAATAGGGAT
>OVAP01005396.1:0-13079 GCA_900406295.1 Aurinia saxatilis | reverse complement strand
TAATTCAAACTGTGATCCTCTTATGCATTACCTGACTTCCTAACGCTTTTTGTCATTGAATTTTCTCACGTCNAATAATTCAAACTGTGATCCTCTTATGCATTACCTGACTTCCTAACGCTTTTTGTCATTGAATTTTCTCACGTCTAAATTGTTTTTAGCATTTTCAGGCATTGATCGATCGACCGCATAATCTGCCATCGACCGAAATGTGTCCTAATCGATCGACCAGTTCACACTGTCGATCGTCCAAAACCACTTCATTTTACTGCTTAGCTCGAGTGAACTTGGACGTGCTACTGTGTACACTCTGCTCTCTGTGGATACGATCCCTAAGTACTACTGCGAGACCTGTGCGCTTGCAGGAAATATTTTGGGCGAAAACTTATCTTCATCAAGTTTTCTGGCGCCGTTGCCGGGGAGCAACTGTTGACTACTAACATAACAATCAAACTCTAGACTAAGCTTTTCCCTTATTTCATTTTTAGTACATTTATTTCTTTTTGTTTTTGCATTTTTTTTATAATCTTGTTTCATTTGTTTCAGGTACCAACTCATGGCACAACGAAACAATGGAGGGTTTGATAGCACCCGCCTCGCATGAGACCCTACTCCCCTAGGGAACCTCGCAGTGGCTTCTGAATGCCAGCACCTGAACCCAAGATCTTTGAGCGACATCATTCCCATCTAGGGAATCAGCAAGAATTCATGCAACCTAGCCACATCCAGTCTGGGAACCCTAACGGAAGGATCGAAGAGATGCTCGGACATATCTTGGCCAAACAAAGGAACTTTGAGGAAGAAATAGGCAGTAGATTCGACTCAATGGCTGCTAGGATTGCTGGGATCGAAGAGGAAATGAGACACCTAGGGAAGGTGATCCATAGCAACTCGGTGACTCTCAATGAGAAATGCACCAACTGAGCTACAACAAAGTTGAGCTAGATGATAACCTCAATACCACCAGGGACCACATCAATGAAGTAGAATGGCAAATAACAGATATAAAATCCAAGCATGGGAGGTTCCATACGGTCAAGGCCTTCAACAACAATATGAAACCCATCAAAGATGAGATTCGGACACTGGAAGGAGAACTCGGCCAAATCCAAGACCGCCTTTCAAGGATTGAGGATCAGTCAGGGCTAGAGAAGGACAGAGCAAAGACGGAATATGACAAGATGAACCACTCGATGGACTGCCTGGCGTATTCGATCGATGGAAGCATCAAACCACTCAAAAAGGCCATCCAGCTGATTGCCTCAAGCTTGGAAAGATATACGATACTGAGGAAGATGGTGAGGAAGCCCGACCTATAGTGCTGCACATTGAAGAGTTGCCGGACATTAATGATCGATCGATGACAGACAATACCACTGATCGATCGGTGCACCCAAACCAGGGAGATCTCTACATCAACGTGCTTGAATGGATGCCAGAAGAAAAAATCCTTGGAAGAAGACCACCCAATACCAGCACGGGAACCAACAACAGCTGGAGTCGGGGAACTCAATGAGGATGAGATGTATGTTATTACAGAGGTCAGAAATATCCCTCGCCACCTAAACTTCGACGAAAGCATGATGTTACGAACATTGCACAAATACATAGAGAAATGGCCCCTGCATAAAGTGGAAGAACTCTTCTACAAGACCAGGAGAGAGACTAGCCCCACCTCACGCCAACTCTACCGAGCTAACGACCCATGGAGGTACACAATCCCTATCTCTATCAACAATAAGAGGTTTCTAAACATTGTATGTGATACATGAGCCTGTCTAAACATGATATCAAGAAGGGATGCACAGTCAATTGGCATTCTAAAAATATGATGAGCTAGCAAGACTAGTCATGTTTGTTGATGGCTTGTTCGGGAATGTTCTAGGGGTCGCTAAGGATGTCATGGTCAGAGTTGAGGGATGCTTAATCCAACTTAATTTCGTGGTCATGAATACAAATCACAAGTCAACATCACTCATAGTGCTAGGAAGACCATTCATTTACTCGACGGGAGCTCATATTGATATGGTAGAGAAGAGAGTCTGTTTGACCGTCCTCAACAAAGAGACGTTCTATTCAGAAACAATGCAAGAAATTCCGAAGCAAGGTAAAGAATGCGAAGATGGTGAAAAAATGATGAAGAGATTGAAGCATCAGCCGAACCCATCAAACACCGACACTGAAACTCTGAAAAGCTTCGTCGGCCTGTTTTCTGGGAACAACACCGAAGCAACTCCATTTCCCTTAACCATCATGATGATTGAAGAAGAGTCTAGAGCTTCAGACTTATCGATCATTGGAGAGAACTTCGATCGATCGCCAGAGGAGGAACCTAAATCATCCGACCATCCACCGAATAACTAAAAATCTTCGACCATGTCGAGCTAACCGACTTTAAACAAAAGCGCTGAGTGGGAGGCAACCCACTGGTATGTTTTATAATAGGTTTTATTTTTAATGTTTTTGTTCGTGTCTCAGGAAATAGGATTCAAGGATTCAACAATGAGGATGCAGAATCGATCCATCACCTTAACAACAATCGATCGATCGCCTGCAGTTCACAAGCTCCATTTCACTATCTCGATGGAAAGCCATAGGCCACTGATTCGAATCAACTGGTGATCCAGGAAAATGGTGTGTACTTCTAATAGAAAGAGAGTTAGATATCAGGAGAATCACATTATGATTCGATTGATTGATGACTGTATTGATCGATGAAGACTCAGAGTGATGAACATTTCCCCAATTCAACACGACAAATGATGATATATTGATGTCGTCAGGTACAAATCCACTCCTATTCCCTGTAAAGTCCTTTCAATTCCAATAAAACAAAGAAGGTCATTCGATACACTTGAACACAACGAGGTAACCATCTTGCATTTATATTTCAATCCATTTCAATTCCCATTTTTCTCTCACAGCTTGTCAACATCGAGGACGATGTTATTCAATTTGGGGGGGATTCCTCGTTATCTAACTCGTTTATTTCTTTTGACGCATTTTTACACCCATTTAAAAAAAAAAATTATCGAGTCAAAAGCATTTTATTGAGTCAATCCAGGTCTGGAACAAGGACCTTACTCACAACTGGACTGCGGCCTAGTGATCATCTTTACAAGACTGCCCCGAGGCACTTGTTTCAGGAACCCCATACTCAAGCTTTCCCAGCACATCTCGATTTGCACGTACTTTAATAAGTTTGATTTCTGACTCTATTTTATTTGAACCTAAACCGGATTATAAATTTTTATTGTTGGAGGTATTAGACTAGGAAAAACAAATCCATTCAGGATTTTTTATCCACTTTACCACTCTCTTGCTGATCCTGAATGATTAGCTTATTTTTAAGTTGTTACCACACCTATAACTTAACCTCTTTTCAAACCCCATGCAATCTCTTTTTCTTTCTTGTCTTATATGCAGTATGTGTAAAACGGCCGGAGAGATGAGACCAACACAATTTTCCAATCACTCGTGAAGACTTGCGAAGAAGGGCATGCACGATCTTAACACATGCATGATGATTTAAAGAGAAGGTTTCAAGGCTGATTTCCCTGGTCATACTTCATCAAAATCAAGGTAAAATTCGTGTCTTGCTATATATGGTGAAAGCTTTGTTGTAAAAAAAAAAAAAAAGCTTTATGATCCATATTTGTTTAACAAAAAGGGCAGGGAAATCAGGGATCAAAAATGAAGAAAAGAGGAAAACGTTTAAAGGAGTTCGAGGATGTTTAAGAAGACTTTAGATTCCCTTAAAAGAATCTAAGACTGGGGGAGGAACAAGCCGAGGTAAGGAGAGAGTGATTGGGAAACTGTGCCATCAAGCGGTCCGATCTCTCTTGCTTTTTTGTAAACATATAGCATTTCTCTTGAGTACGGTAAACCCTACACACACTAGCCTCACCTCTAAATATTAGTCCCCTCTCATTACACACCTAGCCTGTTTTACCTAGATGATATTTTCCACCAAGAATCTCACGCAATATAAATGAATGTAGAGAGTCAAATTTCGGTATTTGCAGGTTGAGATTCCTATTGGACTAGTTGGGAGAGTTGTGAGGGGAGTATGTCGAGATGACCATCACAAAGTTGCGCCTCTAAGTTGTGGTACAAGTAAGCGTGTTCCTAACTTTTCAAACTTATTTTCCTTAAAAGCATGTTGTCTGTTCGAGGACGAACATAGCTAAGTCTGGGGATTTGATAGTGATGATATTTTACCGCTTTTCGATATGATTTTTCTCTGTTTTTAATGAAAAAACTATTTGATTTGAAACATAAACCACTGGATTTCATATTTTTCTGTTTGCAAAGTGTTTTTGTGAAAACAATGCATTTTAGGTCACAAAAGGACATTTTATACCAAATCCAACAAGTCAACATCAGAAGTCCATGCCCGGATGATGAATATTTTTATTTTGGAATGCAGTGAGGAGTTAGGACAATCAAGCCACGTGAGTTAGCTGTCACATGGGCTTGGAATCAACTCATTAGCCCTTAAGAGTAAGAAGTAAGCCCAAATCAGTGAAGGTGTATCTAGAAGCTCACATGAAATGAAGGCCCAATCGATCGGACCAGAGGCCCACCGATCGATCACAGCCCATAATCTCAAGGAAGCTTCGAGAACAAATTCAGATAAGGACCGTTGCATTTCGGGAGTTATCAGTATACGCTAGAGATAATCACTGAAGATACTGAATCTTCAGAAAACGCGTTTCAGATATCGACCGATCGACCGGGATTATGGTGACCGATCGATTCAGAGAGGATAATCACAAATATTTGGATTCCTATCTAAATCTTCCTCTTGATTCGTCTCGACTCTATACTCAACTCTCTCCCCTATAAATACAGACGACTAAAGCCAGAGAGAATCATTAAAGAACTATCAAAAGCTTTCAGGCATCCATGCTAATAGTTTATCAGTTTCTTTTCTTTTATTGCCTTGATCATTGTTTCAAGGACGAAGTTTGTAATCTCTGCACTCCAGAGAAGCTATTCCGAACCCTCTTTTAATACAAGCAATTTTCATTGTCAACATGTGTACTTTTACCATGTCTGAGTAGTCTTTTAGTTAGGAACATGGTTTTGCTAGGATAAATCGTGGTTTGGTAGATAGGCAATAAGATTGTGTAATGAATAGTTTATAGGCTTATTTTCATATCAGATCTTAGTATAAATCATAGGATAAACCTGCTACTAATACACCACTTAGAGTGAGAGATCCATAAAACGATAGTGAAAGTTTTATTATATATATAGTTTAGTAGAATTTGATTTCCTGAACTTAATTCCTAGATTAATTGGTTGATCAGTCCATAGGTTCTCTTTCTGAAAAATTATATGTTAGAGTTAACTCGATAACAATTGAACTAGACTGGCTAAGTCTGGCCATAAGGATAGTCAGTTAATAGTAATTTCAACTATATAGCTTAAACTAGGATTTACATAGATTACTACCATGAATAATTCAAACTGTGATCCTCTGATGCATTATCTGACTTCCTAACGCTTTTTATCATTGAATTTTCTCACGTTTAAATTGTTTTTAGCATTTTTCAGGCATTGATCGATCGACCGCATAATCTGCCATCGACCGAAAGGTGTCTTAATCGATCGACCAGTTCGCATTGTCGATCGACCAAAACCAAAAGCACTTCGTTTTGCTGCTTAGCGCGAGTGAACTTGGACGTGCTACTGTGTATACTCTGCTCTCTGTGGATACGATCTCTAAGTACTACTGCGAGATCTGTGCGCTTGCTGGAAATATTTTGGGCGAAAACTAATCCCCATCAGCTATGAACAGTGTTTTCAATCTATAAATACTCTCAAATTTCACACATTTCAAATCCTTCAAAACATTTTTATCCCTCTCAAAATCGTTTATAAGAAATTTGTTTAGTTCTAAATTTGTTAGAGAAACGTTTCGTTTGCTTTTGATTTTAGCAACTTGTGTAATTCTCGGTTTTATTTATGGTTTTCTTGTCAAAAAATTTACTCATGAATAATCTATCACAATTTTTGTTTTACTCTTTTATACGCTTGTTCTTCTTGTAATATTTGTGCTTATTAATATGTCTAGTTCATTTTAAATAAAGAATATAAATAATATTTTATGGCTTTATTTTTGAATATGGTAAATATTTAGAAGGTCAAGTTCCCATCTCTCAAAATTATTGGAGCAAACTACATAGCTTGGACAACAGATGTCGAACTCTATTTGGAGACGAAAAATTTATCTGACACCATAAAAGAGAGAAATAAGTCATCTGTCTATGCAAATGCAAAGGCGATGATATTCATATGGAAACACCTTGATGAAAATGTGACGCATGATTATGCTCTCATCAAAGACCCATCATAGCTCTGGAAAGCTCTGAAGAAAGGTTTGATTATCAGCGGGAGATAAATATCCCTCATGCGATGGAAGAGTGGAAAAACTTGAGGTTTCATGATTTTGAAAAAGGTTAGGAATATAATTCCGCAATATTGAGAATTGTATCACAACTGAAATATTGTGGCAAACCTGTCACCGAAGCAGAAATGCTTGAGAAGACATATCTCACTTTCCACAAAGAGCATCGTGTTCTACAAGAATTATATTGTAAATGCGGATACAAACAATTCTCTAAATTGATGGTGACCCTCATCATCGCTGAGAAGAATAATGAACTTCACATAAAAATCATAAATCTCGTCCCACGGGAACCAAGGCGTTTCCTGAGGTGGATGCAATGGATATGAAAAATCCAGAGAGAGAAAATCAAA
Source organism: Aurinia saxatilis (assembly GCA_900406295.1). NCBI lineage: Eukaryota > Viridiplantae > Streptophyta > Magnoliopsida > Brassicales > Brassicaceae > Aurinia > Aurinia saxatilis. The sequence continues at coordinate 6,311 of OVAP01005396.1, read as the reverse complement.
GCAACTGGGGTCGGGGTCGTAGCCATGGCCGTCAATCCAGTTGTGGACGAGGGAGGAGATCTTTCCAAGGGGTGCGTTCTAACCAAACCCCCAAAGGAAAAGAGACTCATGATAACTCCACACAGAGGCGTGAGAGTAATTGTTATAGATGTGGAAACAAAGGACATTGGTCCAATGTTTGACGAACTCCCGTACATTGTGAAGTTATATCAAGATTCCGTTAAGGGAAGGGCAAGGAAGTTAACCTTACAAAAAAAAATTGAGGGTACATTGTACCTCGGTTCTCCCGACTTCGCAAATGATTTCGACGAGACCGCCATAGCCGATAATTGAAATGCCTGTAGAGAGATTGATAAAAGTCTCCAGTACTATCATATATACCTTCAAGGATATGATACCCAGTCTGCGACTGTGGATGGAAAGAAGTATATGTATATAATTTTGATAAATCCGGAAAAAGAATTATATTGGAAAGGTTTCCAGAAATTCCTTCGGGGTTGCACCCCACAATATAAATGTAATAGAATCACATCTCGTGATTAAGAGAAATTTCAGATTATTTCTCCTTATGACATGATCGCCTTTGTCACCCAGGCACCACAATGATGCGAAAGATCATTGAGAATTCACACGGTCATTCATTAAAAATCTAAGAGATATATCATGGGAATAAAATGACATGCAAAGCATGCTCTCTTGGAAAATTAATTATAAGACCATGGCCAACCAAAATTGATAAAGAATCATCAAAGTTCCTTGAAAGAACTCAAGGAGATATTTGTGGACCAATACATCCACCACGTGGACCATTCCACTATTTTATGGTGTTGATTGACACATCTAGCAGATGGTTACATGTTTATCTATTATCATCTCGGAATATAGCATTTGTGAGATTTCTAACTCAGATAATCGAACTGAAATCTCAGTTTTCTGATTATCCCATTAAGAGAGTTAAGATTAGACAACGCTGGTGAATTTACTTCCCAAACATTTAATGATTATAGTATGGTAAAGAGGATTGAAACTGAACATCATGTAGCGCATGTTCACACACAAAATGGTTTAGTTGAATTATTAATTAAACGTTTGTAATTGATTACAAGACCGTTGATAATGAGATCAAAACTCCCAACATCTATATGAGGACATGCTATCTTGCATGCTGAAGCACTTATTCGGATAAGACTAAGTGCATATCATAATTATTGCCCATTACAATTAGCATTTGGTCGAGAACCAAATATCTCCCATTTAAGAATTTTTTGTTGTGCGGTATATGTGCCTATAGCACCACTACAACGCACAAAGATGGGACCTCAAAGAAGGTTGGGAATATATGTTGGTTGTGATTTTCCATCAATTATACGATACCTAGAACCGCAGACGGACGACGTCTTCACAGCACGATTTGCCGGTTATCATTTTGATGAAAAAATATTCCTCGTTCTAGGGGAGAAAATAAACAAGTAGGGAAGGGTATAAAATGGTGTGTGTCAACTCTTTTACACCTTGATCCTCATACAAAACAGTCATAACTAAAAGATCGACGAATTATGCATTTGCAGAGTATAGCAAATCAGCTACCTGATGCATTTGTAGATACCAGATAACTAAGTCACATATACCCGCTGCAAATGTTCATGCTCGTATTGAGACATCAAATGAACATAAACGAGTAGATGATACATGTGAGTCTAGAACACGCTTGAAGGGTGGTAGACTATCCTAGAAAACAAAAGGAAGCTGAAAGGCATAATGACACCAAAATCACAGAAAGTATTTTGGAGGAATTGAATCATGAGTAAAACGACAATACATAGTATCATGAAGAAAATCATGAGAATTTTGTACTACATTAATAATGGAAAGATATGTAACCAAGATGAAATAAATGTAGATGGTGACGTTTAATCATATCACGTGTGTGATAGGGGTGATATTTACCGGTTTTTACTATATATTTTATGTGCTTTCCATGAAAAAACCAAAGGATTTCGAGATTATAGTGATGATTTTCACTATTTTATGATTTCAAAGTGTTTTAGTGAGAATAAGCCTTTTTAGGTACAAAAACGGGTTTTTCTCGCTTGAGGCAGCAAATGAGCACCAGATGTTCAGGCATAGAAGAAAATGCTATACATTTTTTATTGATGTGAAATTTGGAGACAATCAAGCCACGTGAGTTAGATTTTATATGAGCTTGAAATCAAGTCATTAGGCCCAACGAGCAGGAAGTTATGCCAATTCACTGAAGAGATGTCTGTCTAAAGTCCACAGCCCGACCAGTCAATCGCACTTATGTTGATCGATCGATTGAGTTGCAGATAACCACAAAAAGCTTCATGAAACTTCTCCTAACCACTCCAGATACTCAGGGGATATTTGGGAACAATAAGAAGCCGTGTGAGAATATTTAGAGCTATCAGAAGACTTATCTAGAAGAGAATCGATCGAATATCCTCTCTTTATTCGATCTAATGAAGACGATAAAATCAAATATTGTGAATCTCTTCAGTTGATCCTCTCTTATCTCTTTGATGAAGCCCTAGGTCGTGCCTCACTCCCTATATAAAGAGACTTTTCGTCTCAGAAGGAGGGTGTGCCTCTCCATACACAAAAGCTGTCGGAGAGAGCACTTTGCTTTCATACCACTCTCAAATCTCTTTGTATTTTCATTTTTGTAGTTGCTAGGGGAGATAATTTTCTTGTATTTGAACCCCCCCATGTTTCTCTATAAATTGCATGGTCATTTTATTCTTCATGGTTTCTTTATCAATGTTACAGTACTTTGATCGTTGGGATCAAGGTTTTCATAGTCTCATGTTTTGGTAGATAGATGTTTATTAGTCATTTGGAAGAATTTTATCTTTACTAGCTTTAACTGAGAATTGCTAGAGTAATTAACTAGCCTTTCATACTAGATTCTCTTCGCCAATACACCCTTAGATAGAAGATCTGATGGGTAAATGATGAGTTGTACATGTGGAATTTTGACCAAAGGACCATGTGTATGATTAACATATCAATTCTTTAGTAGAGATCATGACTGTCCCTTTGTTGAGGTCATGTGATTTTTGTTTGAGTAGAATTGAGTTAGGAAGATTCCAATACGAAGGTTGCTAGTAAATCTGAATAATCTGGCCCGTGTTACTAGAGAAATACCTTATTCCCAACATTTAGATTCATTTGCATACAAACCGTTTTTATTTTGCATCAGTAGATTTATAGATTTTATTGAAAATCATTTCATTCGATCGAACGACTATATCATTCGATCGATCAAAACCCACAAAAATCATATTTGCATCTTAGCTCGATTCGAATCACATAAATTTGCAGCGTAGTAACCCTTTCCCTGTGGATTTGATCTGTAAGTACTACTGCGAGACTTGTGCGCTTGCAGAAATATTTTGGGCGAAAACTAATCCCCATCAAGTTTTTTGGCGCCGTTGTTGGGGAGCAACAGTTGTACCACTAGCATTAAGACTATATTTCAGTCTAAGCTTTTATTTCATTTTATTTCAGTTTATTTATTTTCAGTCTTTCCTGTTTTCAGGAAATTCATTAAAAAAAAGAAAAAAAGATGGAAGGCTACGAAGTTTCAGGAGTCACAAGAAGACTTGCTATGGCGAAGCTAATGGACCATTCACATGACCCTGACGTTGGAATGAATTTTCCATCACCTGTGGAGCATCAAAGGAATTCTCAGTCTAAAGCTTTATCAAATCCCTTTCGTTTTCGTCCACAAACCTTGGAAGCAAAAGATTTTGCTCATTCCTTGACGAGTTATACGAAGAAAGAATTGTGGAACTTGATGCCCTGGAAGCTAAATCAATGCAGGAAGTCTCTTGCAACTCTGCTGATTTATTACCTAATGATGATTTGTGCTGTGAATTCAATAATACAGGTTTGAAGATTGCTTTGCTTTTGACTTCAACTTGGAAGAGCTTTCGTTCGATCGATTCACGGCTAGAATCGATTGATCCACTTCCTGGCAGCAAGAAGAAAAATTTGATAAAATGCAGCCCTCTTGTGCCCACAAGAGTACTAAAGATAAGTGTTTTTCTAATGATAATAATTTGCTTAACATCTCAAGTTTTTCATGCAGCGAGAATGCCAAAGTTCAAGGGAAGAAAGAATCTATATCTCGACTTGAAGAAATGTTTCATAGCACGCTTGCCAATCTTGAAGACTCTTGTGTTGGAAGAATTCATGGTGATGCACAAACTGATATCTATGATGGAGATAATCACCTTACAGGCTATGAAGTCAAATCCTTTACTGAAAATTCATTTAAACATGTTATTGACTTTATATTTTCATCAAACAATTTTGGTTCTTATGAGCATCGAACTATCAAGGAAAATTCCAAGATAAATGCTATATTTGCTCTAGGCTTCTTTGCAGAGAATTTTGTCCAGTTCGTACGGAAAATTGTGTGCTTCTTTTCACACTTTAATTTTTGCAAAAATAGGAGAAGGACCATATGTGCATTGGTCCAACCTTTTGATACCTTTGACTAGCATTGTGCCGAGAAGTCGAGCTAAACGACTATAAACAAAGACGCTGAGTGGGAGGCAACCCACTGGTGCATTTTAGTTTTGATTTTATTTTAGTGGCTTTTAATGTTTTTGTTAGTGTCTCAGGAAAATAGGATTCAAAGATAAAACCAAGAGGATGCAGAATCGATCGATTGTCTCTGCAACATTCGATCGATTTCTTGCTGTTCATAACACCACATCACTGTTCAACTGGAAAAACCAGAGGCCACCTGATTCAAATCAACTGGTGATTCAGAAATGTGATGCAAACTTCAACACTAATCAGGAGGACGAGCATAATTCAGTCTTTTCATTATGTGACTCGATCGAACGAATGTCTGGTTCGATCAATGAAGACCCAGAATGACAAACACTTCCTCGTTTCAACACGACAGATGATGATATAATGATGTCGTCAATCAGTTATAATCTTCACCTGTTTCATGTAAAGTCGATCCTTTCATTTCAATAAGACAAATGAGGTCATTCGATCCATTCAAAGACAACGAGGTAAAATACATCTTCCATTTATATTTCAATCCATTTCAATTCTCATTTTGTCTCACAGCTTGAACATCGGGATGATGTTATTCAAGTATGGGGGGTATTCCTCGTTGTCTAACCCGTTTGTTTCTTTTGGCTATCTTTTTAATGGTATTAAATCGGTTTAAAAATGCTTTTGCAAAAAATTTCGCCCTTTTTTTTCAAAATTTCAGTATGGATAATAAGGACCTTACTCACAACTGGATTGCGGCCTAGTGACGATTTTTACAAGACTGCCCTGAGGCACTTGTTTCAAAAAATCCATACTCAAGCTTCCCAGCACATCTCGATTTGCACGTAATTTAACAAATCTGAATTTTAACTCTAGTCTATTTGAACCTAAACCGGATTATAAATCTTTCTTGCTGGAGGTATTAGACTAGGAAAAACAAATCCATTAGGACTTCTTATCCACTTTACCACTCTCTTGCTGATCTTGAATGGTCAACTTATTTTAGATTGTTACCACACCCATTAGCCTAACCTCTTTTCATACCCCATGTAGTCTCTTTTTCTTTCTTGTCTTATATGCAGTATGTGTAAAACGACCGGAGAGATGAGACCAACGCAGTTTTCCAATCACTCGTGAAGATTGGCGAAAAAGGCATGTACGATCTTAATACATGCATGAAGATTCAAAGAAAAGGTTTCAAGGCTAATTTCCCTGGTAATACTTCATCAAAATCAAGGTAAAATTCGTGCCTTGCTATATATAGTGAAAGCTTTATTGTACAAAAAATAATAATAAAAATAAAATAAAATCAAAAGCTTTATGATCCATATTTGTTTAGCAAAAATGCCAGAGAAATCAGGGATAAAAAATGAAGAAAGGTGGAAAACGTTTAAAGGAGTCTGAGGATATTCAATAAGACTTTAGATTCCCTTAAAAGAATATAAGTCTGAGGGAACGAGCCGAGCTAAGGAGAGAGTGATTGGGGAACTGTGCCATCAAGCGGTCCGATCTCTCTTGCTTTTTTGCAAACATATCACATTTCTCTTGAGTACGGTAAACTCTAAACACACCAGCTCCACCTCTAAATATTAGCCTCCTCTCATTACACACCTAGCCTGTTTTACCTAGCTGATATTTTCCAGCAAGAAAGCTCATGCAATATAAATGAATGTAGAGAGTTGGATTTCAGTGAAGTTAGGATATTTGCAGGTTGAGATTCCTGTTGGACTAGTTGGGAGAGTTGTGGCGGGAGTATGAGATGAGAACTTTTG
>OVAP01005395.1:4018-15136 GCA_900406295.1 Aurinia saxatilis | reverse complement strand
GTTGCTTAACCAAGGACTCTCCAATTCTCGAGAAACAGATCGATCTCATTTCAGATAGCAGCATTGTTTGGAGTGACTATGGACTACTTTCACTTGCCAAAACCAGGTGAGCCTGTAATTCTTTAGTATATGAACCTAGGACTGAATGTAGCAAGACTACGGAAGTTCTCTTATCACTCTTCCTGCAGCTCTATGTACATGACATACAACAGTGAACACGAAGCACCATATTGGAGAGGTGCAATATGGATGAACATGAACTACNGTGAACACGAAGCACCATATTGGAGAGGTGCAATATGGATGAACATGAACTACATGATTCTTTCTGCCTTGTACCATTACTCTAAAGGTACATTTCTGAGTTCCATCACTTCACAAACAACAAAAACATTATATAACCGGTCCAAATTTTCTACTGTAGATGATGGACCATACTGCGGTAAGGCAAGAATCATTTACGAGGAACTAAGGAAAAATCTGATAAGGCATGTCTACTTGTCAAAGATGTTTTATAACATACAATTTTGCAGCCTTATGTCTGAATATATACTCCTATATTTTTGTTCTTGATGCAGGAATGTGGTTAAAAACTATGATCAGACTGGATATATATGGGAACACTATAATCAAACAAAAGGAACAGGAGAAGGTGGGCGTGTCTTCACCGGCTGGTCTGCACTTATCCTCTTGATCATGTCCGAAGAATACCCTCTTCTTTAGAAACCCTTTGTATTTTACAAATTGTTGTTACTTTAAAATTTGAATCTTGGCTTTTATATTCACTTGTGTTTGTGAACACAAAATGGCAGACTCTTCTAAAATCTTTAATGAAAAAAGGATATTGATGCATCAATAATTATGGATTAGCTGTGCTTGAGTTACAAGGAACAAAGTTAGCCTTAAAATGGAGTAATCCATACTATTTAGTATACTTGCATTCACAGCNGTCTGCACTTATCCTCTTGATCATGTCCGAAGAATACCCTCTTCTTTAGAAACCCTTTGTATTTTACAAATTGTTGTTACTTTAAAATTTGAATCTTGGCTTTTATATTCACTTGTGTTTGTGAACACAATATGGCAGACTCTTCTAAAATCTTTAATGAAAAAAGGATATTGATGCATCAATAATTATGGATTAGCTGTGCTTAAGTTACAAGGAACAAAGTTAGCCTTAAAATGGAGTAATCCATACTATTGAGTATACTTGCATTCACAGCAACCAGTCGAACACAATATCTTCAAAACTCTGCTAGCTACAATACAAAAAGTGTTGTATGAATAAATATCTTCATGTAAAGTGAGGAAAAAAATTGTGCTCAATTAAAAATCTATCACAAATGGTCTCTTATGATATCTCTCTCTCTCTCTCTCTCTATACGACAAAGTTTTAAAAAGAATCGGACAGGTAATCATATCATTGTTACATTTATTCTCATCATTGTCACGTGAAAGGCGCGTGCNTCATGTAAAGTGAGGAAAAAAATTGTGCTCAATTAAAAATCTATCACAAATGGTCTCTTATGATATCTCTCTCTCTCTCTCTATACGACAAAGTTTAAAAAGAATCGGACAGGTAATCATATCATTGTTACATTTATTCTCATCATTGTCACGTGAAAGGCGCGTGCGATGATGAACAACGTTGGTTATTTGCAGTAGTTGCAGGTGCAGGACATCGTTGTCTTCTAGGCCTTCTTGTCATCTTACCCCAACCTGCAAAGCTTCTATCTTCTAAACTCATTTCAGTCTCACCACTTTGATTGCTCACATGTTGAACGGGAGCCGGAGCTGGAGCTGGAGCTGGAGCTGGAGCTGGAGCCGGGCAATAGACTGGTTCAGGGATTGTTATGACCCGTCTTGGTCTTCCTCTTGTGCCGGTTTTCTTTCTTGATAAACCGGTCGGAGTCCAAGAGCTTCCTACTGCTCTCATGAACCCATCAAACATATGAATGTCTTCTGTTACTTCGTGCTTTGAAAGAGACAAAAGTCCCGGGAGAATGTCTCTTTGGAAGTCTCGTCTCTGTTTTCCTTTTCTCGCGTTTCCTCTTCTTGGTCTTTGGCTTGTGACCAGCGCCGCGGTTCCTGAGGTTTCCTCCAATTTGAGGTCTTCTGGGACCAATGGCTTAGGCATGTATTCATCTTCTGAGATCTCAGGTAGTTGCAGAGTCATTGACTCAAAGTAATCTATCTCTTCGATAGACCGCGATGGATTCCTCGAGAAAGTTTCAAGCTTTTGGTCCAGATTCTCTCTGTGAGTATCTACCGTTTCTGCAAACCAGTGAAGGATGATGTTTTCAGGCGCTTCTGCTGATGCAACAACTTCAAGCTCTCTATTTAAGCAAGCTGAAGATATGGCAACCATTGTTTCCGCTGCTATTTTTTCAAACTCGAGCCGTTTCTCCAAAGTGTTTTCCTTGATTGGGGTCACTTCTGCTAACTTTTCTCTGGAGATTCTGTCATCATCTTCTTCTTCAGACTCAGGAGCAGCAGGTGCTTCTAGATCTATCATCATGTTTGCCTTTGAATCCTGTCTTGAACTGGTAGGAAGGGACCAGTTTTCTTCTTCGTCTTCACTAACCGACATGTTCAAATCAATCTGACACCTATTACTATCTGAAGTCTTTGTCTCAGTCTGCTCCTCTGTTTCCTGATCTTCATCATCACATGGTTCGTTCATGTCTAGCATCCTAACATTATGGACTTTACCTTTGTCCACATTGGACTGATCTCTATAAGCAAATCCTGGAATTTTCAAGTTAGCATTGAGCTTCTCAGTATCCGGTTTACTGGAACAAGAACCAGACTTTAACCTCTCCATCCACATAAGATTCTGAACTTTGCTTCCTGCCTCATCTTTGATATCTAATGGTTTCGATGAAGAACTAGGAAGAGCATCACTAGAGTTCAGATTCCAATTCCTATCAGCCATCTCAGAGTTACAAGTAGACTTGGGTTTCATAAGCCACGGTAAAGTAGCCATATGTTCTTCATCCTTTCTGACTTCAACAACAGAAGTGTTTGAAAGTGTAACATTTAAGTTCAAATCTCTCACAGACTTCATCTCCGAGCCATTTGAATCCATGAGTGGATTTGCTGAGATGTAATCACTTCTTCCTCCATTAGGATAACTATAGCCATTGGCAGGGAATTTCGGTTTTGATGAAGAGGAACACTCACTGTAGAACATGTTGTGGTTTAACCGGCTGGAATTCCCGCACCCCGAGTTAAATCTAGAATTGCTTTCAAACTGTAATCTGTCTCCAAGACATCCTTGTTTCTGAGCATTACCACTCAATGTGTCAGAGAGATTTAGAACAGGGTACCTCTGTGCTGGAGCAACTTTCTGAGGGAAGCCAAAGCTAGGATTTTGCCAAGCAGAATGCAAATGGTTCCATGAGACAGCAGAATCTGGAGGATTATATGGGTACATATGGCGCTGTTGGTGAGAAGCTAAACTTGATTCCAAGTGATTTTGATGAATGGCAGCTTCACGACTAGTGTTGGTATCGGTATCAGCTTCCAGGTCAATAAACGTTCTTTCTCTCCAAAGGCCTGCCTTGCTTGGAGGACCAGAATTAGGTAAACCCATAACTCTTTGTGAACTGTTCATCGAAACATGCATAGGCTGAGACGATGAATTCAGTGGCCTGGCCTGTTGAAGAAATGGAGTAGCAGGCTTGTGTGTGCCACTATAATGATCTGCAAGTTGATGATTTCACGTGAAAACATTGAAATTGTAGAGACATGCGAAAACATGAAAGAAAAAAAATCCAACAATGGCATTTAACAGTTAAGGGCTGATCGTCTTACCAATTCTTAAGGGCTGATGTGGCCAGACTTTTGGGGTACCGTTCTCATCTGGATGCAGAGAGATAACAGGAACATGGCCTGAGTTCAGAGATTTTCCGTAGTCGCGAATATGGCCTTGAAACTCACCATTACGCAAGTCACGGGGATGCCTATAAGCAAACTCATTTGTTTCCTGAGCCTTAATTGGTTCATTTAAGTCAGCCAAACCATTGCTTCGAGTACTCAGCCCATACCCAATTCTCAAATTATCTCCACGTGATTCAGTCTTCACATCTCCGTTAGGAAGCTGACTCGATGTGCCACAAACCCTGTGATCTTTCAACTCTACAACTTCGTCACTGTCATCAATGTACTCATCCGCCGGAAGACAAAGATCGATCATCTTTTTCCTGATTTTTGTCGGTCTAACCTCCGACATTTCAACATTTTTCGAACTAGCACCATTTTGCCATGGAACTGGACCACCACCAAAACCTTGAGAATTGCTCCCTTTCAAGGGAGAATGACCATTATCCTCAACCACCGACATCGATGGCCTATCGTAAACTGAGTTCGCTAAAGGGAAAGTCGGGATCTTCCATTTAAGGGAATCATCATTATTAGCTTGCGATGAGCATGATGCCTCATTCGGAACCCAATCTTTATTCAACTGTTTCCTTTTCAATTCATCCATCATATCCTTTTGTATCCTGTATACCCGGTGAAGTTCCAAAACCTGGTTAAAATCAAAATCAACAATCAAACAAAGCCAGAGAACCAGAAATGATTCAAAGAAGAAAATCTCAAATAGTAACCTGTGTCTTAAAAACAGCTTCGTGCTCGAGCATTGTCCTTCTCACATCATCTTGGTCATACCCATTGAAGCATTGATCATTCGCAGAAGTATCACCATAGTACAATGGCCATCTACAACCGTTAGAATCTTTGTTGAGATCTCTCATAGAGTGATGATATCCAGAAAATAAGCTTTCACAGTGCACCTTTGTTCCCATTCCTACTCACACACAAAAACCCAACCACCAAATAGATATATGAACAAATCTGATTATCCTACTAACACACAAACAAGCATTTTGATCACAAAAACAACAACTTTACAACTCAATTCCATAAAACCCATTTCTGATTTAGCTCTCAACAATTCCTCAAAAGTCAAACACAAACACACAAAAACCAAAATTGTGAAAGTGAAAAGATGAGATTTTTCAATTTCCACACACACTAAACTAAAAGGGTTTTGACTCGGTGATACAAAAAAGAAGAGTCGTCTTCAAGATGAGTCAAAATAGGATCTCGAAGTCGAAATCTAAAGTTAGATTACAAAAAGGAATCTTACAGAGACACAAACAAAAAAAAAATGCAATAATCAACTGAACCTAATCGAAAATTGAAAATCCCCAAATCATTTCAACCAAAAATTAAACTCCAAATTAAGCAAAAGATTGTTTTTTTACCTCAAACCCACATCTTCTTATCGCCTTGTTAACTCCTCACAAGAATAAAAATATGATATTTTATAATAGTGAGAGATTGGAATCTTAAAAACTATGGGGAAAGATTGAAAAATAAAGTAGAAAGGGTATAATAGTTATAGCGTAAACACCATTAATGGAAAATATTAGATCGTCATCTTCGATCTACTGGGCCACTCTTCTCTTCTCTCTCACCAAACCAACAAAAAAAAAAAAAAAGATAAACAAAATCTCTGTAGAGAAGAAGAAAGAATTAAAGGGAAATCTGCTTTATTATTCTTCTTCTTCTTCTTCTTCGTGTGTTGTGATGAAGTTTGGGGGGGTTTTTATTATTTAGAGAAGGTGGAAAAATAAAAAGGAAAGATCACAAAAAAAATTGTATTTGTGTATAAACAAAAACAGTGACATGAAATTATTTTGTCAACATCCGGTCTTCTCTTCCCTTATATTCTCTTCTTTTTCCTTCACCTTTTTTAGGTTTTTTTTTTCTTTCTTTCTTTTTTGGTTTTGATTAATGTAATAATTATGTAATTTTACTAATTACTCTTAATTTACATTTTAAAGGGTAAGAAAAACAAAAATTAGGATGAGTTGTTTGACTCGTAAACTCTTTGATTTTTTTTTAATTATATATTCTTCTTCCATCTCTAGAAACAGTTTATTTTAAATAGTTGGTGNTTTTTATTATTTAGAGAAGGTGGAAAAATAAAAAGGAAAGATCACAAAAAAATTGTATTTGTGTATAAACAAAAACAGTGACATGAAATTATTTTGTCAACATCCGGTCTTCTCTTCCCTTTTATTCTCTTCTTTTTCCTTCACCTTTTTTAGGTTTTTTTTTTCTTTCTTTCTTTTTTGGTTTTGATTTAATGTAATAATTATGTAATTTTACTAATTACTCTTGATTTTCATTTTAAAGGGTAAGAAAAACAAAAATTAGGATGAGTTGTTTGACTCGTAAACTCTTTGGATTTTTTTTTTATTATATATTCTTCTTCCATCTCTAGAAACAGTTTATTTTAAATAGTTGGTGTGACATGTGTTTCAATTTCTTTTATTCTGGTTTCTGTAGATGATTTTTATGTAGCTAAATTAATAATTGGATTGTGGAAGTAGAAGGAAAAATAAATGCTGGAAATGTGAAAAAGAGTATCTTCTAGGTTCTCTTTGGCCTCCTTTGTTTATTTGCAATTCTTTAAAGAGAAAACTATTTTAAAAAAAATTGAATTTATGCATATGTGTCAATGTGTGGTCATGTTAAATGGAAGTGAAAATGTTATTTAACAATTCTTTTATTTTTGGATCTTTCATGTGGTTAGGTAATGCTACATATGATAATTTAATTAAGATAATTTGATTTCTATTTTTATTACTCGTATTCGCAATATGACTATATTTTTACTTGGATAGAATCGATGTGTTTACGTATGAATTGAATATGTTTTTATTCATAATCTATCTGTTTACGGGATAAAAGATAAATAAAAGAATTGACATATTCGGTATTATTTCTATATAATTTTTTGCATGTATATATGATGTAATTTATGGTAAATGATGTTAGCTAAAATGTTTTTGTACCATTATACAGTAGTGTACTCTGTATTTCTTTTTTTTTCTTTTTTTTTTTGTTGGTCAGAACTAATATACTCTGTATAAGGTAGAGTGTTAGGTATTAAGAATACGATCAATAATTTTTAAGAACAAACGAAAAATCAGAACGAACATGTCGTCAAGGATAAATATTGTTAAGAGCCTTGTGGCCCATTGTTTAACACAGTTTTTTCGATTAGGCATTCACATTTTTTAAAAAAATATATATAAATTTGAATAAAAGCTGCAATTTAATAAACTATTGACAGCAAACAAACTGTGGGTCCCGCATAAAACTATAGCTCTTTCTCGTTGGCTACTGGGGAATAAGTTTTTCGTGTTTATGCAGAAAAATGTATTGTATAAGAAAAAAATGTTACTCAACAAAGATTCATTTCTATTTAAATAGTGTACAATTCCATTTTCGAGTTGTCGATTTTCTNTTATTTAAATAGTCTACAATTCCATTTTCGAGTTGTCGATTTTCTTAAAAACATATCCCTGTAATTACAAGCTTAACTAGAGCTTTTTTTTTATTAGCTGATATGGCGAATAAACTCGATATTTACTATAACATGTTAAGTGAAATAGGAATATTAATTAAATCCACGAGCTCTATTTAGTTTGGAAGTTCTAAATCAATTTTTTTAATGTAAAATTAATTAATAAAATACATTAAAAAAATATTATTCAGAGGTAAATCTTCGGTCTAGACCCTTCGATTACAGATTTTTTTTTGCGTATGTAGGTTGGATGGCTAGGTGGAATGGCTAGACAATTTCGCATTCGACGGAAATCAATCCATTACTTAAGCCCATAAGGCGATTCCTTCCTCGAACTGAAACCACTAATCCATTACCACTTGGTTAAAATATGTTTATTGATTAATCAATATTTGTAATCTAAGGATTCATATTAGTGTTGCCTGCCTATGTATCAGTGTCTAATTTCAAATAACAATAATGAACCATACATTTTTATAGAAATATGATCATGTTCTGTATATATGTACCTCATTATAAACACCAAAACATTGTGATATTCAGATTTTACATACGGATGAGGTTTCAATCCAGTGGTCAAATATCCAAAGATTTGTTGATGTCACTTGTGTGAATCATATTATTTTAATACAATTCCGTATAAATAATATTGAAAAATGTCCAAAAGCGGTAAATAAATGAAGGAAATAAATTGCTGGAACAAAAAAAAAAGGAAGAAGGAAATAAATTATTATTTTTAATAACATAAAGTCCTAATTAGTTTTGAATGGTATATTTTAATACTTGTATGCACGCAAGAAAGTTTAAAACTCTTCAGTATACGTACAGAAACTTTGAAATTCTTCAAACATACTAGTTTGAGTAATTGTTGTTATCCAGTGAAAATTAAGTATACGCTCTTGGTCATTTTGTGTGGCATGGCATCATTTTGATATGTCCCTTATGTCACAAACCCACATGGTTAATTCCGTGCTTGTATTTTGAACGTAAGTATTTTAAATGTCTATTATTAAAAAATGTATATTAGATAATTATGAAAATTTTGAATTAAAANATTTAAATAGTGTACAATTCCATTTTCGAGTTGTCGATTTTCTTAAAAACATATCCCCGTAATTACAAGCTTAACTAGAGCATTTTTTTTATTAGCTATTCCAATAAAAGACTTAGATTTTTAGATTCTTACAAATATATATAGATATATATATATATATATCTGATATGGCGAATAAACTCGATATTTACTATATAACATGTTAAATGAAATAGGAATATTAATTAAATCCACGAGCTCTATTTAGTTTGGAAGTTCTAAATCAATTTTTATAATGTAAAATTAATTAATAAAATAAATTAAAAAATATTATTCGGAGGTAAATCTTCGGTCTAGACCCTTTGATTTCAGATTTTTTTTGCGTATGCGGGTTGGATGGCTAGGTAAAATGGCTAGACAATTTCACATTCGACGGAAATCAAGACTTAGGCCCATACGGCGATTCCTTTCTCGAATTAAATCCACTAATTCATTACCACTTGGTTAAAATACATTTATCGATTAATCAATATTTATAATCTAAAGATTCATATTAGTGTTGTCTGCCTATGTATCAGTGTCTAATTTCAAATAAAGATAATGAACCATACATTTTTATGGAAATATGATCATGTTCTGTATATATGTACCTCATTATAAACACCAAAACATTGTGATGTTCAGATTTTAGATATGGATGAGGTTTTAATCCAGTGGTCAAATCTCCAAAGATTTGTTGGCGTCACTCGTGTGAATCATATTATTTTAATGCAATTCCGTATAAATAATATTGAAAAATGTCTAAAAACGGTAAATAAATGAAGGAAATAAATTGCTGGAACCAAAAAAAAAGGAAGAATGAAATAAATTATCATTTTTAATAACATTAAGTCCTAATTAGTTTTGAATGGTATATTTTAATACTTGTATGCACGCAAGAAAGTTTAAAACTCTTCAGTATACGTACAGAAACTTTGAAATTTTTCAAACATACTAGTTTGAGTAATTGTTGTTATCCAGTGAAAATTAAATATACGCTCTTGGTCATTTTGGGTAGCATGGCATCATTTTGATCTGTCCCTTATGTCACAAACCCACATGGTTAATTCCGTGCTTGTATTTTGAACGTAAGTATTTTAAACGTCTATTATTAAAAAATGTATATTAGATAATTATGAAAATTTTGAATTAAAAAAAAACGAATAAAGAAATTGTAAATGTAGCAGGATATTGGGTTCAAACTTAGATACCATGACACAATACCTATTATACAAAGTTTCTAGACTAAATTTTTTTTTTATCAAAATAACTCCTAGGTTTAAGAAATAATAGATGGAAGATCTTGGATTATTATAAGAATTAACAATATGATATGTAGATACATCAATAGTTATAATGCTTTNAAAAAACGAATAAAGAAATTGTAAATGTAGCAGGATATTGGGTTCAAACTTAGATACCATGACACAATACCTATTATACAAAGTTTCTAGACTAAATTTTTTTTTTATCAAAATAACTCCTAGGTTTAAGAAATAATAGATGGAAGATCTNCACCTATTATACAAAGTTTCTAGACTAAATGTTTTTGATCAAAATAACTCCTAGGTTTAAGAAATAATAGATCGAAGATCTTGGATTGTTATAAGAATTAACAATATGATATGTAGATACATCAATAGTTATAATGCTTTTATTAGGTTCAAGATAAGTTGGGAATAGACCTTAAAAGTGGTCCAAAGTATACTTTCGGAAATGTCACTCTCATCAGAAAAATAAATTAAGATTTATAAACTTAAGTATTAGTCAAGGGTCCTATCATAGTTCCTATGGTGTGTCCCACCAAATTGATTTCATTGAGAATCAGAGACAGAAAAAAATTTATATTAATTCCATAAATATACATATACACATGCAACTATGCAACTGTCATTTTTCTCCAATGTTTTTATTAGACGGAAAATGATTATTGTTTTTGTTAGTCGCGATATATACTCTTTTATATCAAATCATTCAAGATTAAGTTCAATTAATATGATTATCGGCTGAAATGAATCATATCTTATCATGTACCATTGTTAAAACAATCAAACTTTGCTTAACTCTAGAAAAGGTCCAAATTTTGTTTCAACCATACANTTTATATTAATTCCATAAATATACATATACACATGCAACTATGCAACTGTCATTTTTCTCCAATGTTTTTATTAGACGGAAAATGATTATTGTTTTTGTTAGTCGCGATATATACTCTTTTATATCAAATCATTCAAGATTAAGTTCAATTAATATGATTATCGGCTGAAATGAATCATATCTTATCATGTACCATTGTTAAAACAATCAAACTTTGCTTAACTCTAGAAAAGGTCCAATTTTTTTTTTCCAACCATACATATAAATCTATATTGCTGATTTTAATTGATAATCTATTGTTTACATAAAAAAATTTCTAATAGTCATTGTTGATCGCACCAAATAATCTGCATAAAAACTTGATTGATGTAGGATAAAAAAAAAAATGTCAATGCAACTCACAATTATTCTAGTATAATATTTAATGATAATCAATTGTCAAATGTTTCGATAATTTTCGTCAGTTCTAAACGATTCCTCTAAAAGAATATCATAATCGAGAATAATAGATATTACTATAAAAAAATAAAAAATTCTAATTCAATATATATAAGCGATAGGT
>OVAP01005394.1:0-13080 GCA_900406295.1 Aurinia saxatilis | reverse complement strand
TTGAAAATGATACATATTACCTAAACAACATCCTATGCTTAAATCAGTGTGATGATCCATATGTAACAAAGTACCTGTTGGTAGAGTCGCGTGTGTTTCTTTGTTTTTGGTGTGGAAAAGAGAAGAACGGAACTCCTATTAGCTTTGGCTTTAGGGTCCTGACCGTAAACTCGTAAAATTGGTCTGCAACCTTTCCTCCCTTCAAAATGTGGTAGATCTCTGAGAATTAGGCAATCCAAAAGAAGAGGGGTGTCCGCAGGAGGCCAATCAGGGCCTAAATTTCTTCTGGAAATGTACTGAAGATATCTGAGTTGAGAAGGCTGCGGGTTTAGAGGAGACAATAGATGAAGAAGCTCCTTAGGAGCCTGTTTGTGTACCATCTCAAGAGTCTTCTGCTCACCTTGATACTGCTTTCTATACAATAACAGCCCCGACAACATAAACGCAAGAACAGGCCAACCACCTTTTTCACAATGCATCAACAAGACATTCTGCTGACCCTCCAACGACAACCAGCTTTCGCTCGATCTTAAGAAGTGATGAATCATTTCTAAAGGTAAAAGCGGACAACTCTCATACTGCCGAGGATAATCCATAACCGTCATGTCATACTGAGACAACACATCCGAAATCTGACTCCGCTGTTCNTTAGAGGAGACAATAGATGAAGAAGCTCCTTAGGAGCCTGTTTGTGTACCATCTCAAGAGTCTTCTGCTCACCTTGATACTGCTTTCTATACAATAACAGCCCCGACAACATAAACGCAAGAACAGGCCAACCACCTTTTTCACAATGCATCAACAAGACATTCTGCTGACCCTCCAACGACAACCAGCTTTCGCTCGATCTTAAGAAGTGATGAATCATTTCTAAAGGTAAAAGCGGACAACTCTCATACTGCCGAGGATAATCCATAACCGTCATGTCATACTGAGACAACACATCCGAAATCTGACTCCGCTGTTCCCCTTCTCTAAAGTTAAACACCATAAAAGACGCATCCGGGAAATGATCCTGAAGCTGTGCAACGATGCCACCCAAGTACACCTTGTACTCATCCTCTCCCATGACATCGCTCGAGAAACAGCAGTCAAAAACTGCATAGAAGAAGAAGAAGAATAAGAATTAGACAAACGAGTCTGAAATCTCCAAACTATTCACACTATCCAGAAGTCCAATGTAGAAGCTCAAACAAAAGTTCAACAAAGAATAGTCACTGTCGAACATTAAAGGAATCAAACATTTATGAATCAAATGGAATCCAGATTGTCATCAAAGAGATTCTGATTCCTAAACCTCTTTCCACAAAGCCCTATGAACCCTAACAGATACACAACTTGAGCTCAAAAGGGTATCGATTCCATACTCCCAGAAACTCACAATTCCGATCAAAATCTCATCTTTTCCAAATCCTAGAACGAGAGGGACATAAAGGGAATTACCATAAACGCGCTCGGAGATCTCGAGAAGACGATCCGGAGGCTTTTTGTAGAAGAAGCGACGGAACAGCGCCATTTGATGGCGCTGTCTCTCCTCCGATCAGATCCAAACCGTCGATTTTGTTAATAAACCAATAAACAGATCATCCTCGTTGACCTAAACCCCAGATCCCCAATTCTTCCCCCCAAATTTCACAAACCCTAATTTTTCACCTAACCACCACACCCAAAATGTTTTCACAAATCGCAGAAATGTTCTTCGTCTCCTTTCTCTCCAATTTTAGAAACAACACAAAGTCGTAATAAACCCCCCAAGTTCAAAATTCCGGATTTTTTTTTTTTTTTTTTGTCACCAAAATTAAAAATCGATCTTATATGTACAATGTCGTGGGAGAAATAATAGAATCTTAGAAGCTAATCAAATAGTTTAATTTNTAAACAGATCATCCTCGTTGACCTAAACCCCAGATCCCCAATTCTTCCCCCCCAATTTCACAAACCCTAATTTTTCACCTAACCACCACACCCAAAATGTTTTCACAAATCTCTAATTCACACAAATCGCAGAAATGTTCTTCGCCTCCTTTCTCTCCAATTTTAGAAACAACACAAAGTCGTAATAATCCCACCAAGTTCAAAATCCCGGAATTTGTTTTTTTTTTTTTTTTTACCAAAATTAAAAATCGATCTTATATGTACAATGTCGTGGGAGAAATAATAGAATCTTAGAAGCTAATCAAATAGTTTAATTTTAAAAAATAGAGAGAGGGAGAAGGAAGTGACAGTGAGATGAAGAATCTCAGGTGAAAAAAAATAAGGAGAAGGAAAGATGAAGCAGAATAGAGAAAGAAAGAAAAATTAGAATTTGGGGACGAAGACGAAGAAGAAGAAGAAGAAGCGAGATTTCGTGAAATCTTCCAGCAGTTTTTTTTTTATTTAATTATTTTGACACAGAATTTTATTCATATTTAGATGTATTTAATTATAGCCAAAAAAGGCTTTTTAATTATTTTTTGGTTCCATGTAAATTATTACCGAACGAATAAAAACGGTAAGTAGACTTTAGACTCGGTTCGAAGTCGACATACGACACGACCATTCTCCCTAGGTGTCTGTCTCATCCTACGTGGCGGGGTAATTTAGAAATGTAAAAAAAGGTTTTTATTTAATTACAACCCACGTTTTGTGATCATTAAGAAATTCAGTTTCAGAGAATTTTCACTTTCCCACCTGTCCAACACGTTATTTTGATTTTTAAATAACTCGCTACATATATATATTCTTAAAAAACCATATTCAATACAACAATCTCCAAGCTTTCAAATTGATCTACATACAGAGTCTTAATATGTTTCGTTTTTACTATGATATTGTGTTTCCGAACATCAATTTTAAGTTGGTTAACTTTGGCGTCANTTTTGACACAGAATTTTATTCATATTTAGATGTATTTAATTATAGCCAAAAAGGCTTTTTTAATTATTTTTTGGTTCCATGTAAATTATTACCGAACGAATAAAAACGTTAAGTAGACTTTAGACTCGGTTCGAAGTCCCGACATACGACACGACCATTCTCCCTAGGTGTCTCTCTCATCCTACGTGGCGGGGTAATTTAGAAATGTAAAAAAAGGTTTTTATTTAATTACAACCCACGTTTTGTGATCATTAAGAAATTCAGTTTCAGAGAATTTTCACTTTCCCACCTGTCCAACACGTTATTTTGATTTTTAAATAACTCGCTATATATATATATATATTCTTAAAAATTGCCTAACCATACTAATACAATAATCTCCAAGCTTTCAAATTGATCTACATACATACAGAGTCTTAATATGTTTCGTTCTTACTATGATATTGTGTTTCCGAACATCAATTTTAAGTTGGTTAACTTTGTCGTCGNTTGGTTAACTTTGGCGTCAATTTTGTTGTTGCATAAATCATTAAAAACGTGATCCAATATTGAATATCGAGCTTCACTAGTAACATTTTACTGATAAGAATACATATTAAAAACAAATATGTAAATCTGTAAAATCTGTAGAAACAAATAAAGTGCTAAAAACATTGTTAAAGTAATTAAAAAAAGGTAAGAAGAAGCATAAGAGGTTAGTAACACCAAAACAAATTATTGTACCTTTTTATAATTGATAGCTATTGAAATTACTGCATAAGTACATAATTCTCAGTTCACATAATGAAACTATCTTTATAACAATTTTGTTATCCCTTCTAACTATCAAGACAATACCATTTTTCATAGATTTTAATTCATTTTGTATTATTAATCAAACTCATAAATATAGTACTAGACATGTGTGGAATTTATTTTGCACTATTTTAAAATGTTTTTAAAAAAAATTCTCATAGAAGAGAACATTTTGAAAAAAGTAGAGATTTTTGTTAGTGGACTAAAAAATCATTCGACACATCCTTTCAACATATGAAAGTAAAATGATATCATTCTCATGATCAATGTATACATTTTTTTAATATTTTTTTTACACCATTCGAATGCAGGTTTCATCGTTTTTATAATATCAGAATGATGTAAACTCGTTGGCTTTTTAAGGTGTCGATCGTGATCGCAATTTTAATGGACTACAATCATTTGACACATCCTTTCAACATATACAAATAAAATGATATTATTCTCATGATTAATAAAAAATGATGTATACAAATGCTTATTTTACAAAAAGTATATCATCAATAAGAAAACATACAGTTTTTTATGTGTTCATTTCTTGAAATCGCAAAAATCTGGGTTAAATATTAGTTTGACATTTCAATTGAATCACATAAATTACCCTTCAAATGTTGTATTGAAGAATAAAGATCATATGTAATGAATAATTCAGTGGAAAAATGACTATATATATATATATATTTACATTCTTTGTTTCTTCCAAATTATTAGTTTCTTAAAATTTCAATTCTAGCTATAACAAATAGGGAATAACACTCAACATAATACTACATTATAATGTTTAAAAAAAAAAAACATAATACTACATTATAATGATTGACGCTATTTTTTTAGTTCATTGCCTTTTAAAATATTTTGTTAACTCATAAAAAAGATAAAAATGAAAGAGGTTCATTAAAGGGACAATAATATATGCATATACCAGAGATTAATACACATTCAAGCAAGAAGTGACCTGGCAATCCATCGGTTCTCCATATCTAGTGGATTAATTGCCTCCAAAGTTATGACCTAAAGTTATGGTGTATTTGGGCTTTGAGTGAGTTAAAAGGCCCAGTTTATCTATCTCAATAAACAGAGTCACGTGACTTGATCACGTGTCTGTCTCTCTGTCTCTTTCATTTCCATCGTCTCTCAGTTCTCGCTCTTTTTATTTTTTTACNCGAGCTCTTTTAATTTTTTTAGTTGTTTCTCTGACTTTGATGACATGAATGCTTCTTTGATTTGTGATCTCAAGTCTATGATTGAAATCTTCAGCAACATGCTGGAAGTTTTGTTTAAACAAAGACGAAATCACATTTTGATTTTGTCCATTAAGTCTTTCATTAGAAATGGTCTCACTCTGAACAAAGTCTCCACCACAAAAGCCAAAAAATACGATTTCACAAGTTTCTGCGATTTGGGTTTCTCTCTGTGTTCTCAATTTTGCGAAATTCTGTGTATTAGGGTTTACTAAAACAGAAATCAGAAGCAAATGTCTTATCTGAAGCCATTACATTGGGTTAAAGTAGAAACGGTCTTGAAAGGAAGCTTATGGGACGAGATACAGAAACAAGGAGATACACAAAAGTACTATTATCATTACACTTACCTTTATGATATTTGGTGATCTGTTTTTACTGACTAATTATCATTTTTATTTTATTTTCCTGCTAGTGAATCACTATTTGATGTATCAGAAATAGCGACTCTTTTCTCTACTACATTGCCAAAACCATTAAGAGCAAAACCTGAAAAAGTTCGACTGGTAAATGTCAAATATTTTCTGTTTTAGCTTTTTGTCATTACATATCTCAGTTCTGTTTGATGTTTGGTTTTTAAAGATCGAGGCTCGGAGAGGAATCGAGGCTGAAGTTATGCTTATGACAATAAGGATGCCACTGCCTGATTTGACTGTAAGCTCCAAAATCTGTAAAGTCATTACTGGTTAATCTTTTTTTAGTCTAGTGATAATTGTTCCCACTTTTTGTTCTAGTCTGCAATTATGACAATGGACGAGTCTGTACTTGATGTTGATCAAGTAGAGAAACTTTTACAGTTTTGTCCAACCAAGAAGGAGATGGAACGTCTTAAGGTTATTACCACCTCTTTTCTCTTGTACTAGAATCATGTAACCGACCCCTTTAGTTTGGACATTCTTCTTGTTTAACATTCTTGTAATGGTTTGTTGTAGAAATACAGTGGCGACACTGCGGCCTTGGGAAAGTGTGAGCAGGTCTGTTTTAAGTCTCGAGATTACGAATCCCACATTGTTTTTTGGTTCTTACTGTATAATAGTGTTAACAGTTTGTTTAGTTAATGTATTTTTCATCTATGTTCATTTTGTTGTCGTAGTATTTCCTAGAGCTAATGAAGGTGCCACGAGCAGAATCGAAGCTGAGAGTATTTTACTTCAAGATTCGATTCTGCACTCAGGTCTTACCTATACTGTTATTTCCTTTTTGTCTGATTCTTTAGAGGAAAACGTTTTGGTTTCATCAGTGTCTGCGTGACTGTAGATTCTTGGTGTTTTTAATGATTATTGTGCAGATAACGGAACTCAAAACAAATTTAAATGCGGTGAATTCGGCATGTGAGGAGGTAAGAATCTTGCAAATGCATTCACTCTATTTTTTGTGCAACCTTTTCTTAGACTTTTTCTTCTCATTTCTTGTCCATCAGATTCTTACTTCACAAAAGCTAAGAGAAATTATGAGAAAGATTCCTTACCTGGGGAACAACACACTGAACCAAGACACTGAGAGTGGTAAGTATTATGTTGCATTGCGTCCTGTACTTGTTTTGTCTGAATGCACATCCGTTGTGGTTGATAAGACCCTTTCCCTGCTTTCTGCAGGTGCTACAGTGGAAATTAAGTTGGACAGTTTATTAAAGTTATGCGATACACGTGCTGCTAACAGCAAGACGAGTCTCATGCATTATCTTTGCAAGGTAAATCACTATCCACATAATTACTGTCTGGCTCTGAAGGAATATATAAACAAACTCTTGTCTGTCTTTCTCCAGGTCCTTGCTTCTGAGGCATCAGATCTGCTGGATTTCCACAAGGATCTTGAAAGTCTTAAATCAGCTTCAGAGGTTTGCGTTTCTGCTTTTTTTTTTTTTGCTGTCCTCTACTCCTTAGCTGTAATTGGTTCATCATTTCATTATCCTGTCTATTCAGATAAAAATGAAGTCCCTGGCTAAGGAAATGCAGGCTATAGTCAAAGGAGTGGAAAAACTGAATCAGGAGCTCACTGCATCCGAAAGTGATGGTCCTGTTTCTGAAGTTTTTCGTGAAGTATGTTCTTTTTTTCCATTCCATATAATGATTCTGAGTTTTGTTTCAGGATTGTGCCACATGACCAAACCATCATCACTTTGTAAAATTAATAGCACCTACTTTTACGTTTTTGATTTCAGACATTGAAGGACTTCAATTCCATAGCTGAGACTGAAGTGGCAATTGTATCGAGTCTTTACGCTCTGGCGGTAATTTTTCAACCACCACTAGATTCCAAGCTCCGTATCTTTGACAATGTGTTTGATCCTGATATGGTATATCTATCTGTACAATAATGGACAGGGAAGAAATATTGAAGCACTTGCGCTCTATTTTGGCGCGGATCCTACTTGTTGCCCATTTGAAAAAGGTACGGTGCGGAATATAACCTTCATCCTCCTTTGTGCATTACATAGAAAAAGGTTCGTATTCAAATTTTACTATATAGCTAATAACAAAATGGGGGATTGATTGTTGCAGTTACTGCGACCATCTTGTATTTTGTATGGTTGTTTAAGAAAGCACTCGAAGAAAATGTCAAGAAAGCGGAATTGGAGAAGAAGAAAGCCGCTAAGGTAGCGGAAATGGACAAGGCGAAAGGATTCAGTATCACAAAAAGAACAGCTGATACATCTAGAGGCCGAAGAAAATGGGTTCGGGCAATACATGAAAAAGTTCAACTGGTAATGTCAGAATATAATAAACTCTGAAACCCATTGCATGTCTGTTTACTTTTGTGTATAAAGACTTCACTCTGTTTGATGTATGGTTTTTTCTTATGGTTATCTAGATTGACCTTAGGAGATCCGATAACACGGAAATCATGCTTACGACAGTAAAGATTCCCCTGCCTGATATCACGGTAATGCTCTAAAGACTACCCTACTTTAGTACAAGTCATTACCGGTTAATCTTTTAGAATTACTAATAACTGTTTACTTTTTTCTTTACATCATTCAGGCTGCAGTTCTGGCAATGGATGAGTCTGTACTAAATGCTGATCAAATAGAGAAACTTGTAAAGTTTTGCCCGACCAAGGAGGAGGTGGAACTTCTTAAGGTTACCTCTTTTCCTTTTCAGTAGCATTATTTAGTTGTTACTTCATTTGGACATTCTTCTTAGTTATTGACACAAGTCCTTGTTTGTAATTGATTGGTTTGTTGAAGAACTACAGTGGTGACCCGGCAATCTTGGGAAAGTGTGAGCAGGTCTGTTTAATCCTAAAGTTTACTAATCTCATATTATTTTTGGTTCATCCTTATAATATATATTTTCAAAACAGTGTGCTTAGTGAATGTGTTTTCTTTGCTCATCCATTTTGTTTCTGCAGTACTTCCTGGAGTTAATGAAGGTCCCCGGAGCAGAATCTAAGCTGAGAGTATTTTCCTTCAAGATTCAATTTGACTCTCAGGTCCGGTGGTACTACTTATACTGTTTTTTTCTGTCAATCTAAAGAAAAAACTTTTTTGTTTATCAATGCATAAGTAACTGTTATTAATGATGATTACTGCGCAGATAACAGAATTCAAAAAAAGTTTAAACGCTGTAAATTCTGCGTGTAAGGAGGTAAGATGCTTGCAATGATTAAGTCTGATTTTTGTGCATATGTATTTCTCTTTCTTAGTTTTTTTCTCCTCATCTCTTGTTCATCAGGTCTATACTTCACAAAAGCTAGAAGAAATTATGAAAAAGATTCTTTACCTTGGGAACGCATTGAACCAAGGAACTGCGAAGGGTAAGTACTAAACTATTCTCAATCGACATGTTTTTGGTCAAGACATTGCCTAACGCAACACAATAATTTTCTCTGTTCAATGTGGGCTTGATTTAAGAATGGCACCGTTGTTTGGGTGCTTCATATAATTGTTTTGTCTGAATGCAAATGCTTTAAGGTTGATAAAACTCTTGCTCTGCTTTGTGCAGGTGCTGCAGTGGGATTCAAGTTGGAGAGTTTGACTAAATTAAGCGAATTACGTGCTACTAACAGCACGATGACTCTCATGCATTATCTTTGCAAGGTAAACTACAATCTGAAAAAGCAGGCTCTAGATTCTGTCGAGGATTGTTTTGGAAAATCCTGAAACTTTTTCTTTCTCCAGGTCCTTGCTTCCAAAGCATTAAATCTACTGGACTTCCATAAGGATCTTGAAAGTCTTGAATCAGCTTCAAAGGTTTGTAATTTTAGCTTTTTCCCATCGTCTACTCTGTAGTTGTAGTTAGCTCATCCTTTGGTTGTCCTATATGAGGTCGCTGGCTGAGGAAATGCAAGCTATTACCAAAGGAGTGGAAAAAGTGAAGCAGGAGCTCATTGCATCAGAAAGTGATGGTCCTATTTCTGAAGTTTTTCATAAAGTATGTTGTCTTTATTTTGTAAAATCAATGTTCTTCAGCTGGTTTTTGTTTTACAACTTAACTATTTTCAGAATTTATATCCTAACACCTAGTTTTTATGTTTTCGATAACAGGCATTGAAGGACTTCATTATTATTGCTGAGTCCGAAATGGCATCTGTATCCAGTCTTTACTCTGTCGCGGTAATTACTCAACCTCTCTACCCTCTCCTTGCCTTTGACAATGCGTTTAATCCTGACATGGTATTTGTGTCTTTAAATGATGGGACAGGGAAGAAATGCTGACGGACTTGTGTACTATTTTGGCGAGGATCCCAAAGTTTATTCTTTTGAAGAAGGTATGTTGCGGAATATAAACTTCATCTTTTGTGAGATACAATAGAAGAAACTCTATCATGGTTATTTTGTTCTTGAAACGAAACCGGTTGATGGATTCAGTTACTGCGAGGCTTGTGAATTTTATAAGGTTGTTTAAGAAAGCGCACGAGGAGAATGTCAAGCAAGCGGAGTTGGAGAAGAAGAAAGCCGCTAAGGAAGCAGAATGGAGAAGGCTAAAGGAGTCAGTCTCACAAAGAAAGGAGCAGTTGATAATAACTGACCCAAAAACTTAAATATCATCTTACAAAATCTCTCAACCAGGTACACTTGCACAGCTGCACAAGATAACCAATGATCTTATGGTTTGTCAAAAATACCTCTGCGCTTTATTCCTTATGACAAAATGAATGTTGACGATATTAGCTACAGATTGGAAAATCATTCCCACATACTGTAGTGGCGATTAGCTAATTTTGTATTTGTTAGTTTCTTATGAATGCTATTTGTCCAATTATGAATGAAATGCGATTGTTTAACACAAATATTGTTTTGTAAACACTTTTGTAGTTCATGATAATTCTTTTCTTTCTTTTTTTGTGTTTTGATTCAAACTTGAAAATCATTTCCTCAAAAAGTAAAAAAAATCTACACAAGTTCAAAACTAGATGAACTAATCAGGAGTACTCTCATCTACAGGTTCATACAAAGACAGATTCAGAGTTTGAGTTAGTTATTAAAGATCTTTGGTAAACATGCCAGCTAGTTTGGAACTTGGAATTCATAAAAGTCAACTGCACTTTCATTCACATCAGAAAAATTGTCTCTTTATCATTTTGCTAAGGTTGATTAGGATCCGGTGGTGATCTTGATCATTCTCAAGGAAGTGATCTTGGTGTCTAGTAATCAGAAAGTAATGGTTGTTCCACCGCCACCACCACGACCACCTCCTTTGATGCGTAGAAGAGCTCCACCTCCACCTCCACCTCCACCTCTACCACCACCTCGTCCGATGTGTAGAAGAACTCCACCTCCAACCCCGCCACCTCCACCTCCAAACTGGAGCTTTCCCTCAAAATACACGTGGACGCGACCACCTGTGAGGCATGTCGTAGAAGTAGTCATCTTACCATTTCCTTCACCACCTCCACCTCCACCTCTACCACCACCTCGTTCGATGTGTAAAAGAGCTCCACCTCCAACCCCGCCACCTCCACCTCCAAACTGGAGCTTTCCCTCAAAATACACGTGGACGGGACCACGTCCGATGTGTGTCATAGAAGTAGTAATCACACCATTTACTCCTCCACCTCCAAAGTGTTTAGGAACAGGGTGTGGTCGTGGTCTTCCACGTCATAGAAGGTCGTCTCTGAAGCCAAGTATACCTCAAAAAGTTCATCTGGTAATTAATAATGTTAAATATTCACTTTGGTCATCTGGTTATAAAAAGTGACGTTAAAGCATGGTCTGATTCAGTATGTCACTCTGGTCTTTCAGATTGACCTTAGGAGAGCCAATAACACGGAAATTATGCTTACCAAAGTAAAAATGCCACTGCCTGATATAATAGTAAGCCCCCTAGTTTACTGTAAGTACAATTCATTATTGGTTATAATCTTTTATATACTTGTTCACATTTCTGCTTTGCATCATCTAGGCTGCAATTTTGACAATGGATGAGTCTGTATTAGATGTTGATCAAATAGACAATCTTATAAGGTTTTGTCCAACCAAGGAAGAGATGGAGATTCTTAAGGTTGTTACTTTATTTTTGGATATGTCATTCTTCTTGGTTATGATTATCACTTGTTATTGACATGAGCCTTTGTTCTTTATTGTAATTGACTGCTTTTGTTGTAGAACTTCACCGGTGACCCGGCAACCTTGGGAAAGTGTGAGCAGGTCTGTTCAAAGTCTCACACTGTTTCTGAAAGTTTGCTTAATTAGTTATGCGTTTTCTTCTCTCATCCATTTTTGTTACCGCAGCACTTTCTACAGCTAATGAAGGTGCCACGAGTAGAGACTAAGCTGAGAGTATATTC
This sequence comes from Aurinia saxatilis, assembly GCA_900406295.1. Classification (NCBI taxonomy): domain Eukaryota; kingdom Viridiplantae; phylum Streptophyta; class Magnoliopsida; order Brassicales; family Brassicaceae; genus Aurinia; species Aurinia saxatilis. Next base: position 1,459 of record OVAP01005394.1, on the reverse strand, counting down.
CTTCAAGATTCAATTTAACACTCAGGTCGACTAGTATTACTATTACAGTATTACGTATAACGTTAACTGTTTGTTCTTGGTCTATTGTAAATGATGATTACATACTGTGCAGATAACAGAATTTAAAAGAAGTTTAAATACGGTAAATTCTGCGTGTGAGGAGGTAAAAATGCTTACAGTAATCAACTTTAGCATTTATGCAGTCCATATGCATTTGTCTTTCTTAGACTGTTTCTCCTCATCATTGCTTGTTCATCACTCATCAGCTACGTACTTCACAAAAGCTAAAAGAAATTATGAAGAAGATTATTTACATGGAGAACACATTAAACCAAGAAACAGCAAGGAGTAAGTATTATACTATTCTTATTAATGCATCTTCTTGTTCAATACATTTCCTAATGCAACATAGTTTGTTTTATGTCTCTGTTCAAAGTGGGTTTTAAAGAATGACTTCTTTGTTTCATTGCATCATATACTTCCTTTGTGGTTGATAATTAAGACCCTTGCTCTGCTTTCTGCAGGCTCTCCAGTGGAATTCAGTTTGGCCATATTAAGAAAACTAAGTGATACACGTGCTCCTAACAGAGAGATGACTATGCATCATCTTTGCAAAGTAAACTACAATCGGAAAGAGCAGTCTCTAGTCTCAGGAAGGATACATGATCTTAACACTCTCGTCTTTCTTTCTCCAGGTCCTTGCCTCCGAGGCATCGGTTCTACTTGACTTCCACAAGGATCTCGAGAGTCTTGAATCAGCTTCAAAGGTTTGTACTGGAGGTCATTTGGGGAGCAAGATATGTATCTTGCTCCCCAATCGACCTCCAAATAGTTTGCGGTTATGGTCGAACTCAGCTCATCATTTGATTTTCCTATCGATTCAGATACGATTAACATTTCTGGCCGAGGAAGTGCAAGCTATAGTCAATGGATTGGAAAAACTGAACCGCGAGCTCACTGCATCCGAAAAGGATGGTTCTGTTTCTGAAGTTTTTCATAAAGTATGTTGGTTTAGATATTTAATTATATCACCCATGAGTCATGAATATGAAATTATAGTTCTATGATACTACAACCTAATTTTATGTTTTTTGACAACAGACATTGAAGGACTTCATTACCTTTGCTGAGACTGAAGTGGCAACTCTGTGGGGTCTCTATGCCGTCGTGGTAATTTGTCTAACTCTACTAGAATTCAAGCTCTTTATCGTTAACATTCTGCTTGATCCTAAAATGGTATATATACATACTCTTTTTTTATGATGGACAGGATACAAATGCTGATGCACTTGTGCTATATTTTGGCGAGGATCCTAACCGTTGTTCATTCGAACAAGGTACGTCGTGGAATATAAACGTCACCCTCTTACATAGTAGAAAAAAGTCCCTTACTCGTTTTTTTTTTTTATATATAAATAAAATGTTAAATTTATTCAGGAAAAACTGTTTTTACACAAGT
>OVAP01005393.1:0-13081 GCA_900406295.1 Aurinia saxatilis | reverse complement strand
GATCTGAGAAAATAAGAGTTAGATCTGAGATCTGGGAATAGTAGATCTAAACTGTAGATTTAGTCTGTGGGAACACTGATTTATGCTCTGGATCTAAGTTTCCTTAGCATAATTGAACTTCAGAGATTTTATTTATTTATATTTATTTATATTTATTTGGTTTATTTATTTTTATTTATTTATTATTTAATTAATAAATTAAATACATGAAGTGTGAATTGGTGATTTGGAGCTAGTATACAAAGATTGTAGTTATGATCAGGAGTCGGTATCCTGAGACTGTAGATTGACCCAGATCCGTACTCTGGGGACTGTAGATTGATCAGGAAAGTAGAATCCTGAGACTGCTAGGGAGATTTGGATTGGAAATCCAGAGACTGTTAGGAAATCTGGAACTGTGACTGAACTGTGAATTATTAAGTATGTTTATTGTATTGCCTTGTTTGCTGAGTTACTTGTTTGGTGATGTGCTGATACGCTGAGGCTGTTGTCACCTTGTTTTGTCTCCTCACTGAGTATTCCATACTCACCCCTCCTCTCTCTTCCTGTTCACAGGTGAGTGAGATGTGATGCCACTTAGGACGCGTGGTGTGGGTGGATTTTTATTTCTTTTATTTAAGCTAGTTGTCTTTTTTTTGAGACTTTGTTGTGCTGCCAAACTGCTTATTTGTTGGTGTTTTCTTTTATTTAAACAAAACTGAGATGTTAATCTTTTGCCGGATAGGTTGAATAAGATGGTTGTTTTGCTTTTACGATATCGAGTTTAATGCCCATCTCGCTTGTGGAAGAGATGGGTATTACAAATTGCTTCGGACACCTAAGCCATGTCCTCTGATATGTGCGGGCACATAACAGTAACAAAGCGTATTCCGGTGGAGTTTCGCCGAAGAGCATGTTGTATCTCAGAGACAACGAAGAAAGACTCGGTTAGCAGGGAAACTCGCTGGAGCGTTTCCTACGATCCGACTAAACCCTAGATCCACCGCCACGAGATTTTGGAGGGAGTACTTGGATGCCCGTGAGACTTTTGTTGGCTAGATCGAGTTGTTTGATAGATTGTAGAAGGAAGAATCAAGCTCGGAGTGTTTCGGTGAAGGAGTTATCAGCGAGCTCGATGACTTCAAGCAAAGTTGAGTGAATGATTCTCTTGAGATGGGTCCTGATAAAGCATTCGCCCAGAAAATCTACGAAATTGATATTAGCCCAAAAAATCGAGATGGTTCCTCCTCCAGGGATCAATCGCTAAAACACTCTTCCTTCAACAGGATATCGCCGAAACACTCCCCTCTATAATAGACAATTTTTATTCATTTTAATAAATCACATTTGAAGTAATTTACGATTGCCCATAAGAGTTGGTGTTATTTACAACATCAAACCATCATGACCAGACCCGACTATCCAACCAAATCCAGAAATCCGACCCAATTTTTTTGTTTTCATCCAACTGAATCGAACTACCGGTTAATCTCTTTACGAGTCAATCTACATAACGATTTACTTCATCTCTTTTCACATCTTTTTATCGATCTCTCTCGATTCCTTTCCTCTTTCACCCTAAATTCAAAACCGTTTTTCATCCCATCTATTCCCTCTCCCAATTGAGGAATTGATTCAAGCAAGGATTAATTGCTCTAACGATATGGCACCGAAGATGAAAGTTGCGGCAAAGTATAAGGCGGACAATACGAAGAAAAATGAGGAAAAGGAGTTAGCGGTGAAGAAAAAGGAGGAAGCGGAGAAGAAGGAATTAACAGCAAAGAAGAAGGAAGAGGAAGCGAAGAAGAAGGAGGAAGAGGAAGCGAAGAAGAAGAAAGAGGAGGAAGCAAAGAAGAAGAAAGAGGAGGAAGGAAAGAAAAAGGTTTTCTCGAAGAAAGAAGCGGTGAAGAATGTGGCGGCTCAGCCATCCACCGTAGTGAAGGCCTCCACCGTTGTGGAGGAAGAAAAGGCTCCGGCTTCGGGAGACGGAGATGAATCCTCGTCGTCGGAGGAAAGCGGAGATGAGGAAAGTGGAGATGAGTCCTCGGAGGATGAAAGGGGCGATTCATCGTATGAGGAGGAAAGCGGAGAAGCAGCCTGGAAAGAGGCGCCGACACCGAGCAAAAATCCACCGCCAAGCAAAAAACCACCGCCGAGCAAAAAGCCATCGCCGAGAAAAGAGCCACCGCCACCGATAGAGAGTAGTTCCGAGGAACTAAGTTATCTATCCACCCTCCCGTGTGATTGTTTAATTGGAATGAATTGTGGAAGTTCGAAATAAAATTTTAAGAACCAACTAGTAATTGGTATGTGGAATGTGTTAGAGTTAGAAAAGAAGTAGTAATTAAAATGTTGTATGTTTGTCTTTGTAGGACACCGATTCGGATGAGGAAACGGAAGCATTACCACCGTTGGAAATGTATTTGCCTCCATCATACTATTCGACGTCAGTTAAGATTGCAACGTGGTGTTATGTGTCGAAGGCTGTGGAGACGATTAATAAAATGCTAGATCAAAACGAGAAGAATTGGTTCCTTTATGACCCTCAGTTTCGGCATTTCTTTCATATGCCGAAGGATCCAAACCACAAGATGATGGGGATGTGGTCGCTTGTACTCCGCACGGCTCGGACCGAGAAGGAAAAAGAAGCTTGGTTCATGGTTAACGGACTTCCATTCCGTTACTCGATGAGAGAGCATACACTAATCTCGGGATTAGATTGTCATAACTATCCGGAAGATTATGAGAGTGTATGTGATATGAGTTTTGTGGAGAAATATTTCAAGAAGACCAAAGTAACTTTAGAAGCGGTGGAGAAGAAGTTAATGTCAATGAAGAAGTATTCTCGGGATAGGTTGAATATGGTCGTCCTCTACTTCCTTTCGAGTATAATGAAAGGAAGTACGAAACGAGGAACACAAGCGTATGCCGTTGACAAATTATTTCAAAAGATTGTCACAAATCTTGATCGATGCAAGACATTTCCTTGGGGTCGATTCACCTTCCTCGACAGTATCCGAGAACTCAACAAAACGATGAAATGTTTTAATGGTAATCTTTCAACCGGGAGTGTGAACCTTCCGACTTTCGTCATTCCTTTAGAGGTATGTCATATAAATCAATGATAATGTAATGAAAAAAATGTGGTGATGTGATTATGCGAGTATGTTGTTGAGTAGCTTTTTGCATTTGAGGCAATCCCCACACTTAGGAGGAAGTTTAGAGATGATGTCACACCGGCCGACATTGAGTGTCCTCGAATGTGCAAAAGCATCTTTAAGACCGGTGAGATTAGAGGATTTACTTTCGAGGAAATCAGCAAAACACTTGGTGAAACTAAGGTGAGTAACTTATGTTATGTTTATGTTTTACTCGCGGGAGTACAATTAGGTACGTCTAGTACAACTAAAATCAAGTGGTACAATTGGTACAACTATAAGCATCTGGTACAACTATAATCATCTGGTGCAATTAGTACAACTAGTATAACTAACTATATTGTTTTTTTTCACAAGAAATTGAAAGTATCTTGAAAGCAAGTGACGAATAGAAAAATCTTCTATTTGATATCATGATCGACCCCGGTTATGAGGCTGATGTTTCTGACACTATTGTTGATGGTTGGACAAAGTGTCTTGTTGATGAGGAAAGAGCAATTTGTTTTGAAGACCTTTTGGACAAGGACATTAAAGGCCGACAAGAACCGCCTAAGATTTTTTAGAAGAAGCGTAAGAGGAAAGGGAAAGAGGCTGAGGCTGAGACTATGGAGAATGAGTCATCTGGATTCGTCCCATTGAGTGTGTTTGTAGAGTTCAAGGAATCAGTTGAAGTGCGGTTCAATGATCTTGTCGATAGGTTGGATGTCATGACAACAAGATTGTTGGCGGTGGAAGTACTTGCATCGGACACGGAGAGAAAATTAGATAAGTCGGATGATTCGTGGATAGGAAGAGTGCCTCGTACCCCAATTATCCTGGAACAGCCTAATACGGAAGTTGATCCGGAAAAAGCGATGACACCGGAGAAAGCGATGACACCGGAGAAACAGAAGACGCTGAAGAAAGACAAGACCCCGGAGAAAGAAGAGACAACTGAGAAAGACAAGACACCGGTCGAATCAGAGGAGGATGAATTGGATGAGGATTTGGAGGAGGCAGATGGAGATATGGATGGAAAGAAGGACGGAGAGGAGGATGTCGAAAAGACGAAGAAGAGGAAGAATGATGGAGAGAAGAAAGTAAAAAAGCCGAGGAAGAAGAATAGAAAGGGGTACTCAGACTTAGTAAAAGGACCTTAGGAGAGGCGTAAGACGAGGGATGTGGAGAAACAAATGAAGTCGAAAAGACGAACCCATTTCCGATAGAAATGACATGGCTAGTTAGATCTTTTTCCTTTTCCAAACACAACAGCCTCCAGTTTACGAATCCTATCCTTAAGCTCAAAGATTTCTTCGTCCCTCATTCGGATTCCTTCTTTCATTTGCTTGTGTTCTTCACAACAACTAGGCTGGTGATGAATCGCATCGGCGTGGATGAATTTAATTCGATCATTTAGCTGATCGTTCTCCATCTTCAAGCATTCAATTCCCCCCAAGATCGACTCCTCCCAATAACGAAAGAGGTGACTACGGCCATACTAATCATTCGTCACAATTAGATCGAATTAATTCATATTTCGAAAAAATTAAGAAGGAGAAAACACAGGGTAAAGCAATCTAACCGTTCGTTCACAACCGTAGTACCACATCCCAACCTTAGCACCGTCTGTCTCGGTTTGAAGCTTTATTAGGCCATCGCAAAAGCACCTCGTCTGAATCCCCGGCGGATCTGGGTCCCCGTCCGTATACAAATCCGCAAGAAACGGATTTTCCTCCTCGCTACTACTAGTATAGTTGCTAGGCATCCTATTAGGGAGAGGTGAGATGAGAAAAGGAAAGGGTTATGGTGAAATGGAGAAATTTGGTAACTGGGACAATTTTGGAATGTAGAGGGGATCGGGACATATAAATAGGGGAAAAGGAAAGAAAAATTATTGGGAAAGATACAGAAAATTGTAGAGGGAAATTCAGAATATTTTGGTTTAGGGGGGGAAAAGAGTATAATATTTTCGTTTTGGAGGGGAAAAAAATTTTATGGGTTTGTCACAAAGTTGTTCGTTCCAGTTTTCTAGTTGTACATTACTACAAACAGTTGCACTTTTCGGATTTTTCAACAAAATCCAGTTGTACGAAGACTAATATTTACTTTTGTAGTTGCACTCATCAAATTGTTTTCTTGTGGTCCATTTTAAATGTCTAAATCTACTAAATACAATAAAAAAATAAAATTCTCTCATATTATGCTAGATAATGTGGTAATCAATAACAAACTATCCATATGTACAAAGTTATTTTGTGGAGAAAATTATAATATGATAAAACCTATATTTCATAATTATCATTTTTAAAAGGAAATACATATAAGTCTTGATCATGAAATGTGTATGTAGTTCAAAGAAGATGCGTTATAAAAAAAAAAAATTTAGTTGTTTTGTAATTTGGAAAATTATCATTCAGTTGTACATGTTGAACTGGGTTGTACACCCGAGAGAAAAAACCAGAAACAGAACACAAAAAGCTACATAGTTGTGCAGGAGTTGTCCTCGGTTGTACACCCGATAGCAAAATCCAGAAACAGAGCACAAAATGTCTACATAGTGGTACTTTAGTTGTTCTCGGTTGTACACCCGATAGCAAAACCCAGAAACAGAACACAAAATGACTACATAGTTTTACACAAGTTGTACTAAGTAGTACCACCCGAGAGCAAAAAGCAGAAACAAACCAAAACCAAATTACAAGACTTAGATGTCTGATGTTGAAGCTGATCCTACTGCATCCGTACTAGTAACTTTGATATCTGATCTCTTAAAACATCTAGCAAGATTATGGCCTCGCACATACTTATTACTCGTCCTTCGATGCTTTTCTCCAACGGATGGAAACCTGGTTACTTGAATTCTCCCCTTTCTTTTACGGTACATTGGCAGTAATGCCCACGACACTTGTATATGTTCAGGGATTCCAGTCCACTGACTCCTATGCGGAACCATGTAAATCGTCCGGTAATAAGCCAAGGCCCATTGCTCTATTAGATAATATTTTGAGCACAAGTCATGTACATGGATATCCGTTGGCCTTTTCTCCACCTCCTTCTTCATGTATGCAGAGCGGCTATGGCATGGACACATGGATATTTGTCTATATCGAAACGCCTGCAACTACATCTTTTATTCCTCAAATCCACCAAGTAAGACTTGCCATCTCGTCCAAAAGCATGGATATTTGAGCTCACGCACTCTTAATTTCTTAGCAATTTTGCATCTTCCGTGCAATTTGTTCTCCACAAACGGCACCAACATCCGTCCGCTTGATATTCATGCAGATTCCTTTCTATATTTGTTAAACTACTCCCCCCACTTTTTCGACAATCGCATCAATCATATGTAGTATGAAGTACTTTCTTGCATGCCAGTAAACATTATTTATAGACTCTGAACTGTTGGTCGTGGTAATGTTGTACCTTTCTCCCGGAAAATAACACCTTGCCCATTTACGCGGCCCCTCCACCACACTAGTTTCCAAATACTCAACAACATTATGATATTTTGTCCCAAATTCTTCGTATACCTTCAAGAATTCTGCCTCCGTATAAATCTTAGCTATGGCTCTAAATGTCTCGGCAACTGTATCTTTGTTCACATTAGCGGCTCTTGTTATCATATTCTGGAACAGATGAAATGCACAAAACCCATGTCCCGCTCTCGGGTACAACTCCAAAATTGCCTTGATGAGGCTTGGATTTCTATTACTAACAAAAACTAGTTCCGAATCATCCTCGACAACGTTTTCAGTTCACAGAAAAACCAATTCCAACTTGCATCGTTCTCACCATCGAGTACGGCAAAAGCAATGGGATAATGGTGACAATTAGGATCCTGAACTATGGCAAAAACAAGTGCACCACCTTGTCTAGTTTTAAGAAATGTCACATCAACGCTAAAAACCTTCCCCATGGCTCTAAACCCTTCGATGCATGCTCCCAAAGCGATGAATAAGTATTTGAACCTTGTCTCTTCATCCAACACACACCTTGTAACTGTACCAATACTCAACTTCTCCAACATGAACAAGTACGCATGCAAAATCTTGTAACTCTCACCAACATCCCCACACACATAATCCGTCGTTAATTTTTTTCCTCTCTAAGCGGTGTCATGGGACGCCAACACCGATGCTTTAGTTTGGACCACACTGATGATAGAGTTAACGGATGGTGTATCCAAAACACCCGAATAACATTCTTTTAAAACAGATGCCACTAAAGTACATGTCCTTTTCCTTCCATTTCTGGTTGTACTCGAAGATAACCGAGAGCATGAATGCATTTTTCGGTAAGTAACAAGCTTCCAGTTATCCTCCTTTGCTAATTTAGGCTTCAACACTCGTATATACCAATTACACATTGCTTGTAGACATTTCACCACATACCTTTGAGTATCCGTATTTAAAAATTTGAACTCATAATAATACTTGTGTGATGCTTTAATAATTATATATTGCACTTCATGCTTAGATTCAAACTCTTGACCTAATTCAAGCCTCGTTCCATCATCCCATTCCTCTACAATTTCCTTCTCCTTTTCAGCACATGGAATCTCAACAATTTCATTCATCCCATTATCCAAATCCCCCAAAACATCTTCATTTTCATGGTCATCCACATCAACATTCTCATGCTCATCTTTCTCAAGGGCATCTTCATTCTCAAGGTCATCTTCATCCATATACCCACCCTCATCTTCATCCTCATCCTCATCCTCATCCTCATCCACATACTCATCATCATCTTCATCCTCATCTAAACATCCTATATTCTCATTGTCAATCTCCAATGGGTCGTCATGTTTTTCTCCTCTATCCTCAAAAATAGTTAGAGCATTCATAGCTCTACCATTTGATTCTATCTCCTCGTAATTCGTCCAAAGAAATGATCCGTATCCCCTTTGAAGAATTCCACATGCAAAGGACTACGCAATTCATTTCTATCCACACTCGATAGATAACTATCAACATCATCATCATCCAAGATATATGAAGGAAACTTTTCACCCACTACTAGTGGAATATAGCTAAGTTTCAACTGTGTTCTATCTCTATTTATCTCAATCTTCTTAAATATTATATCCTCTAGGGTCGAGTAAGTTATCTCTTTTGTTGATGATGTCCTAAACGTTATAGCATACCCGTGAGGTTCCTTTGAATTCCATTTATAACCATCTCCTGTCACTATATAACACCCTTCATATCTAAAAAAAAATTACTGTTTTGATCATCGCACCTGCCAAACATAGTAAAAAAAAAAATCATTTTTTTCATTCTGACATGTCTCAGTTATACTATGTGTACCAGTTGCACAATTACGCTCAGTTATACTATTTGTAACAGTTGTACCAATTCATGTAGTTTTCCCTAACTATGATCTTGTGTTTTCAGCAATTCATCCAATTCCTTTCCACTACTTCCACCTAACTATCCATTTACTACCAATGTCACTACTCTGCAAAACTCTGAAACTCTTTTCCATCCACATCTCATACATTCAAATTGAAATTGAAATCCCAAAAATTGACAATTTCACTTTTGAAAGCACAAACAAGCCAAATATCTAGTTATAAATCTATAGAGGGAGGTGCATTCAAAGGATATTACCTGAATTTCGAAGCTTCGAATCCGAATCCGAGATGATTCAACGAGCTTCAATGCTCAATATCAGTTTCAATCAACCTCCTCCGATTGCTAATAGCTTCGGAATCAGATAAATTAGCAAACCCCAAACGCCCTTTAATCATAAAAAATTGAAGGATTCATGTGACAAATTCAGGTATTTAGAAGTGAAAGAGAGTGATTTTCTTTTTAGTTTCAAGTTTCTTTCTCGGGGGAGAGATGATGCACGGACCCGACCCGACCAGGACCGTAACCAGTCCGGTTCAGTTTTTACTTGAACCAATTATACCGAAGTTTGTTTTGATCGGTCGAATTTTATTTGTTTTCTTAATTTTTCATTCAGTTATAAGGGTAAAACGGGATTTCGACATTTGTGTAATAGAAGAGAGTATTTCAGCAATGAAGAGAGTGCATAATTCAATTTGTCTCCAAAGAGGAGCATTTGAGCGATTGGTCCTCCTCCAAGAGAGAAAGAAACAACATTCACTGGATTACTAGCAAAGCAAAGTTGGAGGATGTTAACAGAACCAGAAGCACTTCTTGCACATATATTCAAAGCAAAATACTTCCCTAAGGAGAATCTATTGGAAGCAACAAGCAAGAAGAATAGCAGTCACGCCTATATAAGCATCCTTCAAGGTAACATACTAATCAAACAAGGCTTGAAATGGTTAGTGGGGAATGGTAATAAAATTAGAGTAAACTGTGATAAATGGCTCCCCACTATGCCACCAAGACTTGCTAGAACTAATAATATGTTGTCATTGGAGGAATTAACAGTAAAAGATCTCTTATGTCCAGGAGCAATGGAATGAAGACATAATGGATGCCCTTATTCATCTGGAAGACATAAAGCTAATAACATCCATAAGACCCTCAATGTTAGGTAAACCGGATACTATCTCCTGGATCTTTAGTAAAAATGGTGATTACGCTGCTAAGTTTGGTTACCATTTAAGTCATGAGCTTTCAAATACATCCTCTTCACAGAATGATGCCAGCAGTGATGATGTACAAAGAGCTATAATTAAAAACATCTGGAAATGGCATGTTCCTCCTAAAATTAAACATTACTGGTGGAAGGAAACTCATACTGCTCTGCCTGTTGCAGATAATTTAAAAAAAAAAAAAGAGCTGAAAATCGCTACAGACTGCAACTTCTGCGGGGAGGAGCCAGAAAGTTTAAATCACTTTCTTTTCCAATGCATAGTTTCAATAGAAATACGGTAATTAGCATCTATTGGAAAGATTCAAGGTGATATACTCCTCTATAACTCTTTACAGGAAAATATCATGTATATAGTTAATATGGTGAAAGCCATAGGAGAAGAAGGAATAAAGTTACCATTCGTAGGATGGAGGCTATGGAAATTTAGAAACAGCCTATCTTTGAGAAAAAGAAATGGCATCTTCCTTTAGTGTTACACAAAATAAAGCTAGATTATGATATTTGGGTACATGCTAGTGTACAGGATCAGGAGCAACAACAATATGTTAAAAATATAAATTGTATTGCCCCAATTAAGCAGCAGGAGCCCAAATCGATTCACGATATTTTCCAACAAAATGCGGACTATTTTTGTTTTACAAATGGATCATGGACTGAAGTGAAAGAAGTTGCAGGCATCAGTTGGCTTCTTTATGATAAAACAAGGCAAGTAAAGATTTCAGGAGCTTCCTCAATTCCACCAATTGCTATCCCGTTTAAAACAGAAATAGAAGCATTGAAAATGGTTGTAATAGAACAAAAAATCTGAATCTACATAGAGTGATCTTCTGTAGAGATTCTACAGAATTATATCACCCATTACAACTGTACAAAGGACTTCTACATCAGAGAACAAGGTTCTCATGAACTTTTTCAATGTCGTTGGAGGACATAAAGAGTTTAGCAACATCTTATTGTACTTTAAACTTTTTGAAGATTCCGAGACAGTTTAATGTACAAGCAGATGAAATGGTGAAGGCAACAAGAATCAATAATAGGGCTTACACTGTTGGCACTTGTAAAACTTACTTTCCCTGTATTATTTTATGCTCAGTATTGTCCCCATGTAAAATTGTGGAAACCATTGTAACCACCAATCTAATGAAATAACTAGTTGAAAAAACCAAAAAAATCAAGGAAACAAAATTAGAACCAAATTAAAAAGTTGGAAAGATTTTGCTTCCTCCTTTTCTGATTCTCAACTTCAGCCTTCCAAATTTTGAATTTTCCAAACACCTCTGATTGAAGTACACCCAGACCTTCTTCGAGAAGTCATCAATGAATATAACAAAATACCTAGATCCTCCCAATGATTGTTCCCGAGTTGGTCCACACACATCAGAATGGACATAGTCTAAAAGACCCTTTGCCGTGTGTGAACCTGTCTTGAAAGACACCTTTGATTGCTTTCCCATCTTCGGGTCCACCTTGAGAATTCCTCCCACACCCAAGCTCCAGCCAACACCCCCATCTCCGGGTCCACCTTTTTTGAACCATAGGCTCTGATACCAATTTGTTGTGAATCAAGAGCGAAAACTTAAAGAGAGCGAGAAGAACAATTGAGGCTAATACCCTTTAGTCTAGGGATTCTTTATTAATCGTGTGTTAATACAAACCTAAGACTCCTTTATATACACCTCAAAACCGACATAACTAGTAAATAGGACAGGGGAAATTTTCCTATTCTACAAGATACACCGTACCGCACCCCCCCCAAACTTAATCCTAGTGTGTCAGTCCGTGTCCAATTAGGCTGCCCTCCACGTCCTGGATGGCTGGCCACGTGATATTGTATATCTGATTGTAAGTCACTTAGGATAACATATATACTCAAATTTTGTTTTCATAGCACCCGAAACACAACAAAACACCAAACATCTCTTGTTCCTTTGACTCTAGCTCTGGAGATCTCATCTCGATATTCTCTTTTCGATATTGGCTTCATCCAAATCGTTTTTGCTTCTCTTGTAACGATTTGTGAAGCAGAGACAACAAATTGTTCGAAGTGAAGTCCATTGTTACAATTTGTTAGTCCAAAAGTGAAGTCCATTGTTTGTAAAATTGATTTATCACAAAAAAAATTGGAGAAAACTTGCTTTGTTAATTAACATATTGCCGAATTAACTTCTAGAAAATGAAAATTGAGTAACGTCATGTTGTTACAAAACGAAAACACTGTCACAATAAAGCTTTGTCAAACGCGTAACATCATATTGTTCATCATCGTCATTGAACCAAAAAAAATCTAGAGTTTTAAATGGGAAGAAATTTAGAAATTGAAAAGACAGATATGTTCGATCTTGCGAGCTTTAGAACTTTAATTCTTTGAAAAAGAAATTTTAAACAATGGATTGATGAAGAAAATGACAAGACTTTTTGGGAGATTTTCTCTGGAAAACTATCGCAAAAAAAAAAAAAAAATCATTGAAGTTTCAGAGACTTACAAGTCATCAACCTAGTCATTATGATTGGCTAATAAGTTGACACTTAATATATTTCTTTAAAATTACTTCTCAATTAGTAGTAAGAAGGATATCTGATCATATGTTTTTTCTTTCTCAAAATTAATATTTTATCATAAATTGAATTAATTGTTTCTTCTTTCCTTTGGCACGTTGAAATTGGAAATGATCATCAATTCTTTTTTACTACGATGTTAAATTTAATATATATATAAGAAAACAATTACAGCATCTTGCGAAACTTTTAAGTTGCAAAATAGAATTACAACATTTTTCCAAAGAAAGATGATAGGGTTAATTTGGCTACTAATCATATTGACATTCTAAATAGGGGATGAACCACATATACACACTTTTTCATTCCCTTAATCACATATACCCACATTCCTTCCTTTTAATCACATTCCCTTGTAAAAAGTCTAAAATATCACTATTTAAATATTAAAAACCCTAAACCCCCAAAATGTCTTTCCACCCTGATAAATCCTAACACCCTAAAATATAATTCCTAAATCCTAAAAATTAAATTCTAATAGTTATTAAAAATTAAACCCTAATTTTCCAAGAGTTTAACCCTAAATCGTAAATCCTAAGTAAAAAATAAACTCTATAATTTTACTAAATCCTAAATCTTAAAATCCTAAATCCTAACAAATTTATTAATTGTAATGAAAATAGCTTTGGTAAATGAAGGGTATAATAATATTAAAATAAAAAGGGTCGATATATGTGATTAAAAAAAGGTGGTGGGTATACGTGGTTAATGAATATGAAAAAGTGTGTATATGTGTGATTCTCTCAACTAAATAAAGAAAATAGTCATCATAATACAAAAATAAAGCAAGTAATCATTTGACCTAAGATTTGATCGAAATGTCCATGTTTGAT
>OVAP01005392.1:0-13081 GCA_900406295.1 Aurinia saxatilis | reverse complement strand
AATGGGAAGCTAGATGACCTCTACACCAATCTCAATGGGAAGTATGAGCAGATGGCCGCACATCAAAGGAAAACCGATCTACAAGTGGCTCAAATGGCGGAGTTNCATCAAAGGAAAACCGATCTACAAGTGGCTCAAATGGCGGAGTTAATGAAGAGACAAGAGGGATTTTTACCGGGGAAGACAAGCACAAATCCCAAGAAAAATTGTAGTGATGTGACTCTAAGGAGTGGGAGACGGCTAGTTAATACCCCTATAAACGTCCAGAATGATGGGGAGGTGATCAATATTGAGGATACGGATGAAGAGCTCGAATATGAAGAAAATCTAAGACATGCACAGTTTGGTGTCGATCGACACCAGGAGGGTGTCGATCGACACCCCACGGGGATCAACGCTGAGAACGGAATTGTGTTGAGCACTTCTCGACAAAACAGTCGGGCATCAACTCCAACCAAGTCTCGAGGGAAGAGAGTGTCGATCGACAAAACTTGATTTGTCAATTATGGATTATCGTTTTGAAAACTCTCTTTGCGATCTTGGCTCTGGTGTAAACTTGATGCCTCTTTCAGTTGCTAAACGGATGGGAATGATGGACTTCCAGAAAACAAGGGTGTCATTAGTCCTTGTTGATCGTTCAATCCGCTACCACGAAGGAATCCTTGAAGATGTACCACTCCGAGTGGAGAAGTTTTACATTCCCACCGATTTCATGGTCCTCAAGTATGATCAAGAGCCAAAGGATCCCCTCATTCTTGGACGACCATTCTTATCCACTGTTGGAGCCTTGATTGGTTGCAAGAATAGCATCATTGACCTCAATATTGGAGAATTCAAGATGCGTTTCTACATGGACAAGCTCATCAAGCGTCCAAAGGTTGATGGCCAAACATTCTATGTGGAGACTCTTTTTGATATGGCGGAGGAAGCTCTATGGGGAATGAAGCTTGAAGATTCCCTAAGGAGTGCCACAAACTACCATTTGGATGATGTAACACTTGGGTTCTCAAAGATGCTCGAATCCAACGACCAAATGTGCAATATGGTGTCCAAGGAACTGCTGTCCCAAACACCGACGANCCAAACACCAACGAAAATTGCAACTTCAAATGAGTGGGATGAGTCTAGAGCACCAAAGGTGAACCTAAAACCTTTGTCCCAAGGTTTAAGGTACGCGTCTCTCGGTCCTAATAATTCTTTTCCAGTTATTATTATTTCCACTTTGAAGAATGCAGAGTCCACACTCCTCCTTAACAAGTTGCGCAAGTTTCGCAAAGCTCTTGGCTATTCACTTGATGATATTGCAGGGATCTCTCCAGACTTATGTACTCATAGGATTCATCTTGAGGATGAGAGCAAGTCATCAATTGAGCATCAAAGGAGGTTGAATCCCAACTTGCAAGAAGTAGTCAAAAAGGAGATCATGAAATTGCTTGAAGCTGGAATTATCTATGCAATTTCAGATAGTCCTTGGGTCAGTCCGGTTCATGTTGTGCCTAAGAAAGGAGGAATCACTGTTGTGAAGAATGACAAAGACGAGCTCATTCCTTAGAGGACAATCACTGGACATCGGATGTGCATATACTACATGACGCTAAATTCTGCAACAAGAAAGGATCACTTCCCATTGCCTTTCATCGATCAAATGCTAGAGAGATTGGCAAGCCATCCTTACTACTGTTTCTTGGATGGCTACAACGGGTTCTTTCAAATTCCAATCCATCCAGACGACCAAGAGAAGACTACCTTCCCATGTCCTTATGGCATTTTTTCATATCGTAGAATGCCATTTGGATTATGTAATGCTCCTGCGACTTTTCAAAGGTGTATGATGGCAATCTTCACGGACATGATTTAGGACATTATGGAGGCCTTCATGGATGATTTCTCGGTCTATGGCTCTTCATTTGATGACTGTTTGGCCAATCTTTGCAAAGTCCTACAGCGATGTGAAGAGAAGAACTTGGTACTCAATTGGGAAAAATGCCATTTCATGGTGAATGATGGCATAGTTCTTGGTCACAAGGTTTCTAAGGACGGTATAGAGGTGGATAATGCAAAAATTGAAGTCATGACCAGTCTCAAGCCTCCTACGAACGTGAAGGAAGTGTGAAGCTTCCTTGGACATGCTGGCTTCTACAGGAGACTCATCAAAGACTTCTCCAAAATAGCATGCCCGCTCACCACCCTTCTCTGTAAGGATGTCAAATTTGCTTTTGGTATTGATTGTTTATCTTCTTTTGAGCAGATTAAACAGGCATTGGTGAGTGCTCCAATAGTTCAACCTCCAGATTGGTCTTTTCCATTTGAAGTAATTTGTGACGCAAGTAACTTTACTGTTGAGGTTGTGTTGGGCCAAAGGAAGGACAAGAAGCTCCATGTCATCTACTATGTCAGCCGCACGTTGGATGATGCTCAAAAGAACTACATCACAACTGAGAAGGAACTCTTCGCCGTGGTTTTTGCTTTTGAGAAGTTCAGACAATACTTGGTGGGATCGAGTGTGATTGTCCATACAGACCATTCCACGCTCAAGTACCTCATGAACAAGAAGGTTTCCAAGCCATACTTGCTTCAATGGATCCTTTTGCTTCAAGAGTTTGATATTCAAGTGAAAGACAAGAAAGGGATTGAAAATGGAGTTGCTGATCATTTATCCAGACTTAAGATAGAGGAAATAGTCCCCGTCCACGACGTCTTACCCGAGGAGCTTGTGAACATGATTTCGGTAATGATGCAATTTGACTTGGTGAGAATCGGAGCAGTGTTGATCGACAGTACTGAGGGTGTCGATCGACACTACTGAGGGTGTCGATCGACACCACGCGAAAACAGAGCTTTTATAAAGGGTATCGCTCGACACCTACCGAAGTGTCGATCGACACCCTGACGAGGCAGACGAATATTTTACTCCTTTCCTCGATGTAAACGCTGTAAGTGCCTCTTCTACTCCTTGGTTTTCTGAAATTGCTAACTACCTTGCCGCGGAGAAACCTCCAGCAGAATGTTCAGGTTATAATAAGAAGAAATTTCTCCGCGACATAAGGCACTACTTTTGGGACGAGCCTTAATTGTACCGGCATTGCAAGGATGGCATCATTCGTCGTTGCTTACCAGATATTGAGTTTGAGGATGTTCTTTTCCAATGCCATGGTTCAGCTTATGGTGGCCACTTTGCAACCTTCAAGACGGTCTCCAAGGTTCTTCAAGCCGGGTTTTGGTGGCCTACAATGTTCTATGATGCTCATGCATTCGTGTCTAAGTGTGATGCTTGCCAACGGAAAGGCAAGATCAGCAAAAGACATGAGATGCCACAGAATTTCATACTTGAAGTGGATATGTTTGATTGTTGGGGAATTGATTTCATGGGTCCTTTTCCATCTTCCTACAACAACAAATACATCTTGGTTGCGGTGGATTATGTGTCAAAGTGGGTTGAAGCCATTGCTAGTCCTACGAATGATTCCTCGCTGGTTCTTAAAATGTTCAAGACTATCATCTTTCCGAGATTTGGGGTTCCGAGAGTGGTTATTAGTGATGGTGGTTCTCATTTCATCAACAAGGTCTTTGCCAAGCTTCTCAAACAGTATGGTGTTCAACATCGCGTTGCTGCTCCTTATCATCCTCCAACTAGTGGACAAGTTGAGGTTTCCAATCGTCAAATCAAGAAGATTTTGGAGAAAACAGTTGGGAAGACAAGGGAGGATTGGTCTCTTCGGTTGAATGATGTACTATGGGCCTATAGGACAGCCTTAGACACCTCTTGGGACTACACCATTTCATTTGCTTTATGGGAAAGCATGGCATTTTCCGGTGGAGCTTGAGCACAAGGTTGAATGGTCAATCAAGCACTTCAATTTCGACATCAAACCAGCCGTGGAAAGGAGATTGATACAGCTGAATGAGTTAGATGAAATCAGACGTCTCGCCTATGAAAACTCGAAGATCTACAAGGAACGCACCAAGACTAGACATGACTGCAAGATCCTCAAACACATCTTCGAACCACATGACGAGGTCCTTCTCTACAATTTTCGTTTTAATTTGTTCCCTGGCAAGTTGCGCTCTCGCTAGTCCGGTCCCTTCAAAGTCACAGCCCTAGGACCATATGGTGTTGTGGTACTTGAAAATGCCAAAGGCGAGGAGTTTGTGGTGAACGGTCAACGAATCAAGCACTAGTTTGCTCAACACGAAATCCCTAACGGAGACTACATTCCGTTAGACGCTTCACCATCAGTCTAAACTCATGCGAAAAGTCAGGCTAATGACTCTAAATTAAACGCTTGGTGGGAGGCAACCCACTTGTGAGTTTTCTACTTCGTATCTTATTTATTTCTATTATTTTTTGTGTGTCTGAATTTTAATAATTTATTTGGATTTTCAAATATTTTTTATTTTAATTTTATAAAATCGGTCTTGATTTTCTACGATTTTTAAAATTATTTTCATGATTTTTCATATTATATATTATTTTATACGATTTTTATACTATAAAATAAACGAAAACGGATTATTTCAAAATAAATCAGATTTTGTGGCCAGTGACATTTTGTGTCGTCGACAATCATTTCTGTCGTTCGATCCCACTGGTGTCGATCGACACCTTCACCAGTGTCGATCGACACCCATGCAGGAAACCAGGTACGGTTTCTGAATTTTGGCTTTTTCGATCAAAGCTTCTTTCCTCTCTCTCCTCGAGATTTTTACTCACTGAGGACAGTGAAGTTCAAGTCTGGGGAAGGGAAATACCGATGTATTTTTCTTTGACTTGGTTTATTTGTTATAATTCCACAAAAATATTTTTATCGAGTCGTTTTATCAAGTCAAAATCAGTTTTAAACTATGATCTATTGCTTGGTTTATTGGCTTGTGTCTTTTTCAGCTAAGTGACCATCACTTGTGAGACGATCTCCATGATAAGACTATTGAAAAATCCAAAGGCCAGTTGGTACTTCTAAGACATCCATACAAAGTTACGAATCACCGAACGGTTGGAGCTTATTGCACCTCTTCAATGTGATCAATGCCCTAATATTTGATTCTTCCATTCATCCTTTCCAGATTCAACAAGTAAGAGAAAGCATTTACTACTCTCCCTTTCAAAAGGTGGACTTACCTTTTGGAAAAGTATTGATGGTGTACCCATACTCAGTTTATTATTCAGTTAAAAAAAAACAAACAAAAGAAAAAAAAAGAAAAGAGAAACACAAAAATATGTAGTAATTTCTTTATAGTTGTAGTATTAGTGTTACTCAAGTTTGGGGGAGAGTAGTGAATATTTTTGTTCAAGCGTGGGTTTGTCAAGCATCGAATGGGAAGTGAGTCTAAAATTTTCGAAGGCATTGGGATCGGAAGAAGAGACAAGCTATGAAAATGGCATCGGCTTCGTAAAAAGGTTGTGGGTTGATTTGGATGATAAGGAAGTCTTTGGAGAAGTACAAGGAAGTCAAATTTTGGATTAGTCGAGCAAGTGCGTGGATTACTAAGTTGGCCAAGATCATTCCAATCCTCCAAGCAAAGTGAGTTTATATTTTCAAACCTCTTTCATAGTTTAGTTTATGTTTTGCTTGAGGGCAAGCAAATGATAAGTCTGGGGGAGGTAATATATCTCATATTTTACCGGTTTTAATCATTATAAACTTATACTTATATTTATTTTAGAGTCTATATTACTATTATTAGAGTCCAAAAGAGTCATTTTAGGTGCATGGGCGAGTTTTGGAGCTTTGGAAGGATCTAGAAGATTTATGGAGCAAAAAGCTTGGAGAGGCAAAAAAGGAAACAAAGAGAAATGGAAAATTCAGACGGGAGTGTCGATCGACACCACCCTGGTGTCGATCGACACCTTACGGATATTCAGCCATTTTCCATAAATTTCAAGACCAATATTTTTTCCGAATTTTTATGCTAATTCCTTAAACCTAAAATTCGTCCTGAACCTTATATATACTTTTCTACAGCCATTGTTTAGGCTCATACAATATTCATATTCTTTAGAGTTTTGTAAGGGAGAAGAATTTTCTACCCTCTTTTAAATTTCTATAAAGTATTATTCAGTTTATTGTTTTATTGATTTGCATGATGAATTGCTTAGTTATGTCTGAGTAGTTTGTTAGTTAGGTTTAGGGTTTTTAATCTTTGATGATTTTCTGTTACCAATAGCTTAAATTATGTGCCATAGATTTAACTCTTCTCTTAGGTTGTTCTTAAATGCTTTGCTTTAGGTTGGCCATCTAAAGTATATGATTATAGGAAATTTATTATGCATGAAAGTGCTAGTAAATTGCTAGAACAAATTTAGGAGAGCTAGCTTTCTTCTCTCACATAGATTTGGTGTAGAATTGCTAGTGAACAAATTGAATAGGTTTGATAATGTTAATTTGAATTTATAGGATTTCTCACGGAGAGTTGGATGTTCTAGGGTTCAAATTAAGTTAGTAGATCTCAACGAGAGTTGAGTTTGCTAGATAGATTGATTAAAGTTCAAGAGTTAAAGGTTTCATAGTTTTGGTACGTCGGGTGTCGATCGACACCACATCAGTGTCGATCGACACTGTCCATAGCATTGGTCAGAATTGATTCTTAGTTTAAGTTCACAAACCTAGCGTTTGTTTAAATTGATAAAAACCCTTCTAAAAAATAACACAGTGTCTGTTTATAGTAAAAAATATTAAAATCAATTACCTTGCATTTATTTAGAATTTATTAAATTAGTTTGCATACTTATTTCGGTCTTTGTGGGATTCGATCCTTAAGTACTATAACTGATAATTGTTGTGCACTTGCAGTTAGAAATACATAGGGTAAAAATTTGTGTATCAGATAGCTTTACTATTTATAGTTTAGTAGAATTTGATTTCTTGAAATTAATGCCTAGAGTAGCTAAGCTTGACCATAAGGATAGTTTGTTAATAATGATTTCAACTATATAGCTTTAACAAGGATATCTACACTAGCTACTACCGTGAATAATTCAAATTGTGACCCTCTGATGCACTGCCTGACTTTCTAACGTTTTTAATATTTGAATTTACTTTTGTTTTTATTTGTTTTAGCATTTGCAGGCACTAATCGATCGAACGCAAGATCTGCAATCATTACAAGAATACAGGCCAATAGTCACGACAATATTAGTTATATTATTGTGGCAAAACAGGTATTTGCGACGACATTGTGACCCCAACTGGTCGTCGCAATTAGTTCATCGCATTTCAAAATCGTCGCAAAATGGTGGCAAATTTGCCACTTTTTTGTCACCACAAAACGCAGTCGCAAATATTGCGACGACATTTGCGACTTCAGATTTAGTGACAAATAATTTGCCATTACATTTGCGGTCGCTATGTAATCGCAAAGAGCATTGCAAAAACGTGGAAAATTTTTTATGACGATTACCAACTGTGTTTGTAACTCTGCCCTATAATAGGAAAGTAGTGATATTTTTGTTTGCGACTTATTAACCACGACTATTCGGAGTAGATTTATGGTTGTGGAAATATCGTGGCAAAATTTTACCATCAATTTTGCCACGATTTTTGACCAGTGGCTTTGTGGGGTGAAAATTTACTATTGATATGTGACTTGTGACAAAATTGTGGCAAACAATGCTACAATTTTGAATTTTGGCACTAATTCTTAATATTAATGCTTTTTTATTTTGTATGAAATATTACTAATTAATATAAATTACGAAATTTAAATAAAATAGAAACTTAAAACCTAATTTAATTGTGTTTGATATATAAAATATATTTTATTTTATTTGACAAATTTTGGTAATTTATAATAATTATTTTTGAAATAATGCAATTACATAATTACAAGGGTTGATTAATGGAATTAAAAAAAAAAGTTGACGACAACTTGTGGCCATTCTTGTTTCTCCCAGATCCACGACCACCACCACTGAGGATTGCGTCTTCCACCACTCCAATTCAGCTTCACACGTGCCACCGTCTCACCATTCACGGTCACACCAGAATATCCGGCGACCCATTAACCTCTCCTCACCAATCCTCACATCATCTCCTCTCTAGTCCAATCCCCACATCATCTGTTGAATCGAAACCTGAGAGAGAGAGAGAGCATTATGAGAGAGCGAAGAGTCATGAATTGAGAGAAGAGAAGAAACATACCATGGAGTTCGAGAAGATCTCAATTCAGAACTTGCAAGAGAGAACCTTGTGAGAAGGAGCAACACTTATATTCGGATTTGGAGAGGAGGAGGTTGAGACGTGTTGAGGAGATTTCAGATCTGAAGACGAGGAGGTTGAGATTGTGGATTTGGTGAGAAATGAGGAATATGATTGAATGTGGAGAAGAGGAGCGGTTGATTGTGGGAGAAAGAGGAGAAGGACGCGAGGAGGAGACAGAAGCGTTTAGCGGTTTAGGTTGTGTTTTTTATTTTTATTTTTTTTAAATGCTAAACATTAGTTGTTCTAGCTTATCGTGACCGTTGATTATTTTGATCCAACAATTTATAATAGATTTATACACATAATACGGATTGATGACATGGAAGTTCAGTATCATATCTACCATTGATTCTTTTGATCCAAGGGTCTAGAATTCATGTATGTATACATTTTGTTTTTGTCCAAATTTCTCATGTATATATTAAACACTATGTTTTATATAATTTATAATGCATAAATTTTTATATATATGATTAATAAAATTATAATTTTTGCTAATATTTAATTTCAAATTTCTCAAAGAATTAATAGATAAATATTTTTATTATTTATTTATTTTTTATTTCAATTATTAAACAATAAACATAAACTATAAATCTTAAACATACAATAATATTTGAAAACCTTAAATCTAATACTAAATAAAATAAAAATCATAAATAAAACACACATTTATTAATATATTCCAACTTTTGGAGCATAAAATATATATCACAAATCATAAATCAAACCCGAAATTCTTTTTTTGTTTTTGTCAAAAACCCATAACTATAGATTATAATTCCCAAAACTTAAATTTTGGAAAACCTAAATTACAAACTAATCGTTATATAAGTTACATACTAAAGTTATATAAGTTTAAAACACAATACTAGCACACAAAATAGTGGAATTATGTAATCGTAGCGACAAATTCGTGGCAAAGTTTGCCACTACAATGCGACTGCTGTCTTATGTAGTTACATATAAGTCGCGTAGTAGTGACAAATAACTCCTAACAATAAAAATATAATTTGGTGGATTAAATAATATGGATACATCCTTTTGCATGGAAAACGTAAAGTAGAAATGGTTGAATGTATGTAGTAGAATGTAATAATTTTTTTTTTTATAATAATCTTGAGAACAATTATGTGTAGAAGAAGTATATGGGTGTTAAGTAGTTATATGAGTGTTTGAAGTGATTTGAAATCAATTTGGTTCAAGTTTTTTTATTTTATTTTTTATATTCATCTTAAAATATTTGGATTAGATAGACCTGTGGGGGTCGGATTCCACCCCCGAAGATTGACAGCATAAAACGGCTAAGTGTTTGCCCCAAAACACTACTACAGCCCACGAGCTAATCACATGTCCACACCATCGAACATTACAGTCGTGGACTATTGATTGATAACGACACAAACTCGCACGGACTATACGATCGGCACGACCCACGGACTACGCTCACGGACCACCCCACGAGCCGTGCAAGACATTTAGCCAGCGAGACAAGTCATGTGGCTTGCTCCGTGGGCCAGACCGTCTATAAACTCATGCAACGAACCATCAAGCTTATCCTATGGACATCTGGTTAGTGGGTCCCGACAGATCATCCAGCCATTCAGGCAAGGCAAGTTACGTCCTGGCCTGGCCCACAGACCATCCAGCCTCGTTCTATTTGTCGTGGCCCGCGAGACCGTCTGCGCTCCATTGTCCACAAGCTATGTTCGAGCCATGGCCCACCGGCAAGATCTCCATTCTTGACCGCGAGCTACATTCGGGCCATGGCCCACGGACATGATGAGGGAGTCTTCATCCCGGCGAGCTTCGTCCGGCTAGGACCCATGAAGAGTGAAGCCCGCACCAATCAAGGAGGGATGAGCTCCGCGGGCTACGTTCTGCCGAGACCCACGAGGGACGAAGCCCGCGCGAGCCACGGAGGCTTCGTCCCGGTGAGCTTCGTCCGGCTGGGACCCACGAAGAACGAAGCCCGCGCCAAGTGAGGAGTCCTAGCCCGTGGGCTACGTCCCGCCAGGACCCGTGAGAGACGAATCCCGCACGAGTAACAGATTCCTCGTCCCTGCGAACTTCGTCCGACCGGGACCCGCATGCAGCAAGGTACGCGATCGTATCCCCCTTCCCCGCGAGCTACGTTTGGGCCATGGCCCACGGACAAGCTCGCCATCCTTGTCCGTGAGCTACGTCCGGGCCGTGGCCCACGAACAAGCTCTCCATAGCTCGCGAGCTCCACGGCCCGCGGACAAGTCCTTCCATCCTTGTCCGCGAGCTACGTCCAGGCCATGACCCACAGACAAGCTCGCCATTCTCGTCCGCGAGCTACGTCCGGGGTATGGCCCACGGATAAGTTCTTCACAACCCATGGGCTATGTCCGAGCCGTGGCCCGCGACCGAGTCCTTCCATCCTTGTCCGCGAGCTATGTCTAGGACATGGCCCACGGACAAGTCCTCCACAGCCCGCGAGCTAAGCCACTCTCCTCAAGTGTCCGCGGGCTAAGTCGTGGCCCGCATGATCAGTCACATTTCACTCCGCGAGCTAGCTTGGCTCGTTTAGCACCGTCGCATCCCGTAGGTCCAACTGCATGACTTAGTTCCATTGAAAACGAAAGGACCCACGATGAACATTTCATTATAGTGATCATACTCTTTTTCCCTTTGCAAGGTTTTTCCCAAGTGGTTTTCCTTGCCAAAGTTTTTAATGAGGTGATCATCAGAACACAACCGACTCACAAGATTATCTCAACAATCTCGTGGGCCTAGAAACACTTATAACTAGCCGAATAGCCCAGCTCAGGTCCGTGGGCCCATTTCCATCAAGACAAAGCCCTAAGGTCTGTTCTGAGCGCCGTCAAGCAAGAAGGTTCGAGAATACAATCATCGGAGTATCTAAAGAGAAAGGAAACTATCTAGAAAACGGCTGGAAG
Organism: Aurinia saxatilis; assembly: GCA_900406295.1. Classification (NCBI taxonomy): domain Eukaryota; kingdom Viridiplantae; phylum Streptophyta; class Magnoliopsida; order Brassicales; family Brassicaceae; genus Aurinia; species Aurinia saxatilis. The sequence goes on along the minus strand of OVAP01005392.1, from coordinate 1,962 downwards.
AATGTAAGCAAATCTACAGGTAATGGAAGGTAGCCCACGAAAGAGCTTGAGCCCCAAGGCGGTTAGTTAGAGTATATATAAGATCTAAGGTCGTAGGTCTTAGATCATCTTCTTCTCTCTCGAATAGCTTAGGTCTTAATGGCTTGTACTCGAGAATTTTCTTTGCTATCAATAAAGCGACCCTACTTCTCTTACCTTGTTCTCTGTCTTTCTCTTTAACTTTCCGAGCGGTTCATACTAAAAGAGTCGACGATCCCTTAAAAGATCCGTTAAACAAGTTTTTGGTTGTGTGTGAATTCCTGCCCACACAATTTGGCGCCGACTGTGGGGAGCTCATCGACTTCTCCACACGAAGAATCGCTCTAACCCGAAGACATGGTTCAAGCTAAGGATACAAATCAACCACCAAGGCTCCTGGTGACCCCTGCAGCACAACAGCTCAATCCCGACGGATCCGTCAGGGCCCCACTCGTCAACGATGGTAACAACATCATCAGCCCGGAAGACCCTCAAGAAACCCCATCAGACAGTGGGCCAAACGTGACCACCAAAACTCCAGGACAAACTGACCCTGATATGGTTAACACCGTGCTCACGGATATGCTTGAGCGCTCCGCCAAGTAAGATAAACTCAACCAGGTGATCTCAACTCGCCTGGAAGAGTTAGCTGCCCGGTCCCAGCCGAGAAAATCCATGCGAAGACTCTTCTTGCAATCTTCGCATGCGGATCCCAAACCGACGACTCAAGAAGTCTCTGGGACCCATGACCTCAATCCTTAAAACACTGGAAGGATTGTCGACCTCACCGACGACCCGAACATGGAGCTACACAACGATCGTGACCGCGAGCGTGGACCAGTATCGCCAGCTCGGACCTGCATACCAGGGATCACCGAACAGCCCAGGCAGGATGAGGAATACAACGCTGACGAGTTATCGGACGACGATCGTCTCGGCGTCAACAAAGCCGAGATCCTTCAACTCAGAGCGGCTATGCGGAAGACCGAATCCACAATCCAGGAGGTGCGGACCCAAATTCACAAGGCAACTCGTCAAGCTCCAGAGATCGACAGAGTGCTGGCGAATCCCAGAACATACCCTTCACACCGCACATAACCGGGACCCGGATCTCCGACCCTGGAAAGATCAGTAAGATCCCAAGCTATGACGGGACCGAACCTCAAGGGACCCGCACTGCAGTGGTTTTCCAGGCTACCGGCTAACTCCATCGGCAGCTTCTATGAGCTAACAACCTTGTTCCTTAAGTAGTATTCGATCTTCATGGGACGAGAAACTACTGATGATGATTTATGTTCTATCTCGCAGGGACCCACGGAGTCTCTCCGCTCTTTCATCTTTAAGTTCAAGAAACTCATCTCACATGTTGAAGGAATGAGCGACCATGCAACTCTGCGGGCCATGAAGAAGGGGTTATGGTATGAATCAGAGTTCCGCAAGGAACTAGCCACACACAAACCGCCAACCCTCCATGACACTATGCATCTTGCTAATAGCTTCATTGTGAATGAAGAAGAGATGCAGGTCCTCCGAGCGATGCACGCATCAGCGCGGACTCCACGTAGCACTCAACCACCGTCTGTCATTCAACAGAGCACAAGGAAGCCGACCCACTCTTCCAAGTACATCCACCATGAGGGACCTGGAGCCCACAACTATCTGGTAGATTATGAAAATACAGCTGCTCGAGCAACAACCAGGAACTCTGGCAGGGGCGGTGGTAGAGGCTTCGGTCGTGGACGAGGACGCTCAGAAGGCAGGCCAAGGAGTCAATACAGTTTCGACGAAANCTTCGGTCGTGGACGAGGACGCTCAGAAGGCAGGCCAAGGAGTCAATACAGTTTCGACGAAAGCGCATTCTGCGAAATTCACAAGCCCCATGGACATTCGACACAGAACTGCAGAACTCTCGGTTCTCGCCTAACCGCTAAACTGCTTGCAGGC
>OVAP01005391.1:1190-13084 GCA_900406295.1 Aurinia saxatilis | reverse complement strand
AAATGAACGAAAACGTTCATATATATAGTGCTGAAAAGAGTAAGTTACTGTACTCGCATAGTGACAATGGGGTCCACATTTATAATAAAAATTTGTTAATGCGTTTGTTGTTGAGCCGTATTTTGCTGACTTCTAACCACAATCATATTATTATACTATAGTTTTTCTTAGACAAAGCGTTTTATAAGATCCTAAAACTAGACAGATTTTGGATATAAAATAGTATGTTTTAGATTAATACAAATCTGAAAAAGAAGAGAAGAAAAAAAGTTGTGGGGGTTTCATTTCTCTTGCTTATCCTTGAGTGTGGTGAATGGTGAGTGTGACTTTGACAGTTGGACCCATCACCAGATCAGTACAGCTTCTTAGATCTCGATAACCACAACTTACGATTAGATCTTCTTAAAAACTTCACCTTTTTTTTTTTTCCAGTTTCTTCCACAAGATCTTTCTCACCTCAAAACTCTTAAAAAAACTGTATCTTTTTTGTTCTGAAATTTAATACCGCGGTGCCCATTTCCTACTTTGTATAGTGTGACACAACAATTGTGTCTGTTTAGAGATCTGAGCTTTTGGGGAAATTGAAAATGGGGAGTTCAATGGAGGAGAAAGTGGTTGCTGTGATCATGGTCGGTGGTCCAACCAAAGGTAACTGCCAAAGAAGTTTGCTTTCTAGAATTGGATTGTTTTTTTAGCACATCCAATGCGTTTCTTCTCTGTTGTTTCCTTCTTAGTTTCTGGCAATTTCAGACAATTCTGGTCTGAATGAATATGGTTGTGATTATTCTGTTCGGAATTTGGATCCACAGGTACCCGATTTCGGCCATTGTCGTTGAATATTCCAAAGCCTCTGTTTCCTATTGCGGGACAACCAATGGTTCATCATCCAATTTCAGCTTGTAAAAGAGTAATTCTTCTCATCCTTATTCACAAGTTGAGATCAATAGAGAATGTGATGATGATGATGATGATGATACGGATCCTTTTTGTTTTCTGCAGATTCCAAATTTAGCTCAAATATATCTTCTTGGTTTCTATGAGGAAAGGGAGTTTGCACTTTATGTCTCTGCCATTTCTAATGAACTTAAAGTTCCTGTCAGGTTTAACAGATCTCCTCTTTTTTGCATAGCTTCAGTATAAGTATCAATGGCTTTATTTATGTTGTTTTTTCGGTGTCTGCGTATTAGATATCTGCGAGAAGACAGACCACATGGTTCAGCTGGTGGGCTGTATCACTTTAGAGATCTAATTATGGAAGATTGCCCGGTCAGTCTCCAATTGAATCCTTCTTCTGCTCAGCTGTTTATGGATTAAATGTTTTCTTCTCACATCTGAGTTCTTGTGTCTGCTTCTTGCAGACTCATATCTTCCTGCTTAACTGTGACGTTTGCTGCAGTTTCCCATTGCCAGAAATGCTTGGTATGCTCTTTCTTACTCAGAATCTTGTGCGGGGACTCATTTTCTGTTTTTGATGGTCCTTACTCACGCTACTTTTATTCCACAGAGGCTCACAGGGGATATGGCGGAATTGGAACTCTTCTTGTGATCAAGGTTTGTGAATGCATATATGATTAGTCTAGTTTTTGTTTCTGGTGGTTTTAAAAAACTGATTCTGTATTTCCTGCTTTCTAGGTCTCTCCTGAATCAGCCAGCCAATTCGGAGAATTGGTAGCAGATCCAGTTACTAATGAGCTGCTTCATTACACTGAGAAACCCGAAACTTTTGTATGTACATATATCACTGAGATGACTCAATCTTTAGCATCTACAAGATTTGATTCTAATGTTTTATCTTGGAAACACAGGTCAGTGATCGTATAAACTGCGGTGTTTATGTATTTACACCTGAAATTTTTAATGCCATAGGAGATGTTTCTACTCAGAGGAGAGATAGAGGTAAGGCAGTAACACATATCTTACAACATAATTTGTATATTCTTGTCTTAGCCATCTTCAAAGACCCTTCTCATCTGTACCCTCTGTTTTTGTTCCCTTTTGTTTGTGGTAGCTACTCTGAGACGTGTTTCCAGCTACGAAGCTCTTCAACCAGCAACAAGGTTTCTCGATTTTCTCTTTCGTACATATCTGAATTAGCCTTTAGCTATCATTCTACAATGATATGTTTAATTTTAAAAAAATAGGATCCCGGCAGACTTCGTAAGACTCGATCAAGATATTCTAACTCCTCTAGCTGGGAAGAAGCAGTTATATACTTATGAGACTATGGATTTCTGGGAGCAAATTAAATCTCCTGGGTATGCTTTGACTTGGCTTTCCATTTTGTTTTCTTTTGTTCCACAAAAGGGGAGAATTTATTGGCAGCTGAAACAGAGAAACAAATGTTTTATGTTTCTGACTTATGGGTTGACTTCTGTGCAGAATGTCGCTGAGATGCTCGGGACTGTATCTTTCCCGATTCCGGTTGACTTCACCTCAAATGTTGGCTAGTGGTGATGGAACAAGGAGTGCCATTGTGATTGGTGATGTTTACATACATCCTTCTGCAAAAGTACACCCAACTGCCAAGGTACTTAGTTTCTTAACTCTAGTTTTGTTCCTTGTTGAAACAACTTCTTTTTATTCCCCTTTTATCTAAATGCTTTCTGTTTCGACTATTAACAGATTGGTCCCAATGTCTCAATCTCTGCAAATGCTCGTGTTGGACCGGGTGTCAGGCTTATCAGCTGTATAATCCTTGACGACGTTGAGATTATGGTATGTCTTCCCTTTTACATGATAGACTAGAAGGGAAATGGGCAATATTTTCTCGAGACTGACCCTTCAGTGACTGCTTCCCCAGGAAAATGCAGTGGTGACAAACGCAATCGTTGGTTGGAAATCTTCAATTGGGAGATGGTCCCGTGTCCAGGCATGTTTCCTCTATTAAATACTGACTCATTCTGTTTGTGGACCTTAAAATCTTTCTGTTATGTCCTTAACAATCACGAACCTGAAGTTTTACTTTATTAATTACAGGCCGAGGGAGTCTATGACTCCAAACTCGGAGTTACAATACTCGGTAAACTGTTTTTTACTTAGTGGCGCTCCTCTTTTTATAGACAGATAGCTAAATCTCCTTATAAACAAAAAACTAATTTGAAACATAATGGTTTCAGGAGACTCTGTTGCAGTTGAAGACGAGGTCGTGGTCTCCAGCAGTATTGTTCTTCCAAACAAAACACTCAACATTAGTGTCCAAGAGGAGATCATCTTGTAATTGAAAAAAGGTTTCAACCAATGGAATCATACCGAAAAAAGTTTTCAACCAATGGAGTCTTACCATCTCTCCTGGATTCAGTGTTTACTGTTTTACTGAAGAATCACAGAAGCAAATATTTGGGAACTAAATCACATGAGTCATTTATTTACATCCAGAAATTTTCCTACTTGTATCAAATTCCATCATCTATACACTGTTCTTATAGCTACTGTAAAAGGCACTGAATTTTGGCCCATGAAATAAAGCACATCTATAGTCTGGCATTTTCTAATACACTGTTCTTGCTATATCCTACGAAGTTCTCAGAAAAGTGTATCAAGGCGTATCCTGGTCCAGCCTGCATTAACTTCACTGCAATGTCTTTTCCCTTACGCATGCAAATAAGAGATTCATAGCCTGAATTTCCGGGTAAGCCGGCTACCGGATTTACTCTGCGACCTCAAGATCTCCTTTGCGAAAGCTTGATTTCCAGTCAAAAGAAGCCCGTTCAGAACTCGATTAAAAGTGAATTTCCGGGGTATAAACCCTCTCTCAACCATTTCAAGCAATAGTTTACCAGCCACCACCATATCTTCTGACTTTTTTCTCACAAACATTCCACTAATCAGTATGTTATAAGTATCTAGGTTCGGCAAGCAACCACCGCTCCCCATCTTCTCAAACAATCCCAATGCTTTCTCAACCTCGCTGCATTCCGAATAATACCGTATCATCATATTATACGTCTGGAAGTTTGGTTCGCAACCTTCATTCTCCATTCTCTGCATCAAGTCCTCTCCGCGACTAAACTCTCCAGCGTGAAACAACCCTCTAATCAACACATTATAAGTCGTCACATTCGGTTCATAACCTTTCCTAACCATTTCCTCAAACATCAAAACCGCATTCTCTACACTATCTTTCTTACACAAAACTTGAATCAAAGCATTATGCGTCGCAACAGAAGGCAACACTCCTTCCCTAATCATCTCATCGAAAACCTTCTTCGCCCGCTTCACCTCCCCCGCAACACCAAACCCGTGAACCACAGTCGTATAAGTAACAACATCGATCTCACATTCCCGTTTCTTCATCTCCGAGAAGAATTCCTAAGCCTGTCTAATCTGCCCTGCTCTAAAGTAACCTTTAAGCATTGTGTTATAAGTAGTCAAATTCGGTGTTATCCCTCTCTCCACCATCTCCTTCATAACCTCCAATGCCTTAGGAGTCCTTTTAATCAAACACCAACCATTAACAATCACATTGTAGCTAACTACATCAACACGAAACCTTCCTCTAAGAGCTTTAAACAACTCGTAAGCTTTCTCTACTCGTTTCGATTTACACAACACATCAAGAATCGTATTGAAAGAAGCCAAATCCTGAAAACAACCATGCTCGTGCATATTCAGAAATACCTTCACAGCTTTATCAGGTTTACCGGAAGAAGCAAACCTCTCGGCGACGATCGCGAACGTTCTCGGAGAAGGACCGAGTCGGAGGAAACGCATACGGTGGATTAGAGACCATACGGTAGTGTTGAGATGAAGACGAGCGGCGATGTCGATGGCGAGATCGAAGGAGGAAGCGTCGTGGATGTATTCACGGTGGTGATTGTCGAGGAAATGGAAGAATTGGAGAGCTTTGGGGCCGTGGTTCCAGAGACGCTTGAGGATTGAGTTCACGAGATGTGGTGTCCATGGAGATTTTGCGGAGAGGAGGAAATGTTCGTCTAGGGATTTGGTTGGAGAAGAGAGGATAAGGTTAGCTATGGCGGCGGGATTTTCCGGTGGTGGTTTTGGATTTGTTCCGGTGGAGAGCGATTTGCGAAAGAGACGATTCATTTCATCGATTGGTTTAGTTTTGGTTTGGTACGGTTTTAGTAGTAGAGATTTTTTTTATTACTGAAGTAGCTATAAAATTTTAAAACATTACTGATTTCACCATAAATTTTTATTGTGGTGGGATTCACCCTTTCGGCGTCCGATCATGAAACCCCGCTTCCAAACAACCGAAGAGAAAGACCACGAAGCTGGAGACAACATTAAAGACTTAACTCTTTGATGATTAAGAGATTTTTTTTATTAAATGAATTTGTTACAAGTTGACATGGTGTTCTATAGATGAAAAGAACGTTAGCTTCTTTTATTTATGGTAAGACTTAAGAGGTAACATTAGTTACAAAGAATTTCTAATCAAATTCAAAATAGTATAAACTTTTGGAAAGTATTTTATGTTCAATTAAGATGGTTTTCCCTTTACAAAATCAAATAAATGATTTATTTTCTGACATTTTTTTCATCAACTAAGGGTTGTGACGGATTTATTTTTACTACACTACAATCTACAACAATGATGAGAGCAAGTCGAGGGAAATCCTAACATGAACGGTTTCAATATATGTAGTCTAAGACGCTAAAGTGGGATAAAACATGTTTGTCATGGAGTTATTCGGTGTTTATACACTATAAATTTTAACCACTCGAGATATTATTTCATCAATGAATTGTCTATTCTTTGGTGTTCTGGTCGCCATGATAAACATATCTCCAGTTTTATATGATACAACGTATTTACTATATTCAAAATACATGTTTTAAAAGCTAAAATCTAGATTCAAAAACCATGAATATCGGGTGAATAGTTGGTCCTCCAAAATCCGCTATATGGTACGTTTAACAAAATTTATAAATGAATACAAATCAACTTAAATGCATTGGTACTTTGGTAGAGTCCTAAACGTTGAGACGAACAGATATATAGCAGACAACACAAATGAAAACAAAAAAGATACAAGTAATTATATAATCTTTAGTTACGATCTTGTTTTGCCTTTCAATAATGACGATATTGTGATAGTGTTTTGTTGTTTAGTGCTTAGCTATATGCTACAATCAAATTTGGTTTGATTCTTTTTTTTTATTTTTTTACATCTAGTGTATTTTATTGATCGAAAACTAAAGAAGAGTCAAAAGCCGGCGGACACAAACCGTCCCCGGAGTCCAATCTGAGCAACAACTGTCGGATAACAAATAAAAACACACGGAACCAAATCACAATTACAAAGCTGCGAACTTTAGACTTGAGACTAGTAAGAACCAACACAAACTAAGAGAGTTGGAACAACTAAGACAGCAACCAACTATCTTCGGTCTATTGTACTCTGACAGTAGATAAAGCTACCCAAATCGCAAGCGTGTAGGAGATCAAAGAGAAGCCGAGCAGACGAGAAACACACCATGACCAACCTTCAAGCCAACCCATCGAGACACCTCTTTTCACTGCATACTCCACAAGAGAAAATGCCACTGAGGGAGAGAACGGAGCTAGCCTTTATTGCAAGAACGTTGGAGAAGAGCTTCCGAAACAAGATGACCCAAACTTCTTCCCAATAAATGCTTGAACGAACTCCATAACTCCAATTCATGAATCCTACTAAGAGATAAATCTAAAGAGGCAACCAAGTTGTTGTAATCGGCTAGTGAAAGTTCCAAACCGAATGGCAGAGGTGAGTAAGGTTTCAAACAAAATTATCAATCAATCGCAAGGATTCGAGAAACCTATGAGATCAATTGGATTAAGGAGTGGAACGCAAAAAGATACATCCGGAACAAAACAATATCCCGTCGATAATCTCTTTACTCAAACCAAACTCCAAATCAAAACCAATTACTTACCCCTTACCAGGAAAGAGGTTCCACGATCTTGGTGAGAATCGATATGCAAGTTGGGGAAACAACACCAAAGGAGCCTCGACTAAGAAAACCATAAAGCTTGCTCGATCAAAGGCAAACCACCGCGCTAATCACCGCCAATCGATCAGAACCAAGACCGAGAATAAAAACCGATTAAAGACAAGAACGAAAAGAGAAAAGTGGGGACCGGCACCGGATCTGACCACCGGCCACCGGTCCCGAGTCCAGATTTGTAGATCGGAGGTTTCTCTGTCTAGAATAGAGAGAGTTCAGAGCACCGCTTTTTGAAGAAAGTTTAAAGAAGTGAAGACTTATTTATTGATCTCGACTGCTTCGAGGTTAAAAATATAATATTTTCTATGTTTTTTTAAAAAATGTTGTTTTAATTTGTTTTTCTTTCATAAAAAGTGTCATTTTTATATTGTAATGTAGTTTTAACCCTAAATACATAATTTAAACACAAACATTAAACAATCAACTTGTCATTTAAGTATAATAATTTTTTAATATATTTGATTAATTTGTGTGTAAATAGTTAACAACACTAATTTGTGTGCAACCATAAACGACACTTTTTTAAAAATGGAGGAAAAATAGTGTTTACAAATATTTATCTTTTAGAAATTTGTAATCTTGTAATATGCTGATTGCATATTTAATTCTTTGATATTAAAATTAAAGTTGAGATTTCATATATTTTATGTATTCTATCATATATTTTTTATATTATAAAATGTAATTTATGGCTAAAGGTTTTAGAATTTAAGGTTTAAAGAACCCTCGCTCTAAATCCTAGAAGACCCTGTATCCGTGACCCTACATCTTATAAGTTGGATTTTTAAAAAATAGTATTCCGCAACTAATACTTTTCAAATTTTTTCTTTATTCTAACAAGGGTGAAAATGAGAAATTTTGAAAAGAGAAAAACACCTCATTTCATATGTTCTTTTTATAAAATGCTATCTTTTTATGATAATTATATACTACCATTCTAAACAGATTTGTTAGATTCAGGGTTAGGTTTTATTAACCTTTAGGATTTAGTATTTTAGTTTTTAGCTGTAGGATTTTTAAACCAAAACCCTATAAATCTCATAATTTTGTTTGAACAATCTAATCATTTTACACCAAAAAGAGTATTTTTAAAAACGAACTCTTTCTATGAACACTTTTTATTTATAAAGAACCGTAAAATGGACATTTTTAATATTTCCAAAGAAAAATGGATTACGTACCTACAGTATCCAAAAATTAAATATTTTAAATTTGTTTACTTAAAATTTGAAATTTCCCGTCAGTATCCAAATTCCAAAAATACTTTTTTTTGTTTTGTTTTGATAATTGGATTCCAAAAATACTTCAAACAAGTGATTTCTTCAATATTCAGATCAAATCCAAAATATTTGAAATATCACTGAGATTTTAGATATTTTTTTATCTTTTATTTTTGTGACATCATATCATTCTATCTATTTATATCATCTCTTACCGGATCCTTTGCTCAAAATAGATTTTATATGCTCGATCTTGACTTTGTCCCGTATATACTTTTCTCCTTTTCCCATCCTATAGTATAAATTTGATTCATTGTAAAGGAAGAAGGCAAGTTAAAAATCCAAGTTATTAATGGACACTACTTGTACGTTGTAACATTGATTAATACTAGTAAAGCAAAAAAGACAGGTTAAAAATCGCAGTAATTAATAGACAGTACTTGTAATTACTGAATCCCATCCCAAATAAAATTGGCGTAACTGAAGAGAGTAGTCNCTTGTACGTTGTAACATTGATTAATACTAGTAAAGCAAAAAAGACAGGTTAAAAATCGCAGTAATTAATAGACAGTACTTGTAATTACTGAATCCCATCCCAAATAAAATTGGCGTAAGAGAGTAGTANGAGAGTAGTCAATGTCAGATTAGTGAAAAGGAAGAGACAGACAGAAAGATTTGTAAAAATCAAAAGAAACTTTTGGGTCCCAAAAAAGATTTTTGGACTGTGAAGACATGTACAATATTATTGCGTAAATCTGACAACACATAAACACATCACACTCATGGATTTTTAAGATTCTCTTCTCCCAAAGATCTTTTTACACAACAAGATCCGATCTTCCAGATTCTCTCTATCTCTCTCTTATTTATGTAAACTCTTTGGTCTTCCCTCACATTGATTTCTGTGTCCTTTCTCATTTAATTATCTTTTCTAAAACGCTTCTTCTTCTTCCTCTGCTTTTCTCTTTTTTTTTTTTGTATTCTCTTTCAATTCTTGAAAAGATAAAACAATGGCAGTTGGAGATTTAGCTTCTTCTTCCTCTCAGGAGTTACATGTTCTAGCTGTTGATGATAGTTTCGTTGATCGTAAGGTTATTGAGAGACTGCTTCGGATCTCTGCTTGTAAAGGTAAGTAAAAAGATAATCTTTATCTCTTTTGAGNACATGTTCTAGCTGTTGATGATAGTTTCGTTGATCGTAAGGTTATTGAGAGACTGCTTCGGATCTCTGCTTGTAAAGGTAAGTAAAAAGATAATCTTTATCTCTTCTGTTTTGTTTGGTTTCTGATTTGTTCTTGGGTTTTGTTTTGTACAGTGACCACTGTTGAGAGTGGGACTAGGGCTCTTCAGTATCTTGGTCTTGATGGAGACAAAGGATCTTCTGGTCTTAAGGTAATGTCTTCACTCTGTTTTCCCCTTAACGATTGAAACTTATGTGTGTTTCTTCTGCTGGTTTGGCTCCCAAGAAATCGAAGATTTAACCATTGTTTTAGAAAAAGATGATTTGTTATTAGTAATTTGATGGTTTCTGTGTTATAAAGGAACTGGTTATTGATGTTGTTTATGTGGAACAATTGTTACAGGACCTGAAGGTGAATTTGATAGTGACAGATTATTCAATGCCTGGACTAACTGGATATGAACTACTCAAGAAGATCAAAGTAACTTTTTTTTACAAGATTTTTCCATTTATGATAGCAAAATTTGAATGAAGGTTTTGCTTACTTACACAAACTCTATTGTGTGTTTTTTCTATTAATAGGAGTCTTCTGTATTCAGAGAAATACCAGTTGTGATAATGTCTTCTGAGAATATACAACCTCGTATAGAACAGTAAGTATTAAATAATCATTAAACCCAAAGATTCATCAAACATTGAAATAATCTGATTTTTTCCCATTTTGTGTGTAGATGTTTGACAGAAGGAGCAGAGGAATTCTTGCTAAAACCGGTGAAATTAGCAGATGTGAAGAGGTTAAAGGAGCTAATAATGAGAGGTGGTGAATCTGATGAACAAGGACAAACCAAAAACTCTAGTCCTAAGAGAATCCTTCAAAACGACTTTGATTCTTCTTCATCATCATCGTCCTCGTCTTCATCTTCTGAAGATGTTTCCTCTATGGATGATGACACTCCATCTTCCAAACGGATGAAGAAGATTCGAATCTAGCCTTCTTGGTTGAACTAAACCTGTTCTGTGTTTTTTCTTACTGCCTTTTATGTAATATACATTGAGCCAATATGTTTGGTAAATTTTTTGTTTTGATTTATGCAAGCTGTAGATCCTCTCATAGCCTATGAGACTCTTATTTTTGTAGATCATTGTAAATATGCAAATTATATATCTAATGTAAAATGAAACGCTACTTTTGTATGATTCATTGTCATATTGTCATGCACGATTTCACGTGTATTTTTCATTACAAAACGAATATCTACTTATTTGTGTTGTGGCATACACGTGGGACACTATGATTGGTTCAATGATGTCTTTTTTGGAACGTTGTGACTTGAGGCCATTGTAGTTCTTATCCCAAACTTTCAAGCACACAGAGAAAGTTTTCTTGGTGGTTTTCTCTCCAATGGCTTTCTCAGTGACTCTGTCTCATCNACAATCAAAGCAGAGGCAGATAAAGAGAAACAGAGCACAGAAGCTAAATCCAATGGGGAAGAAGCATCAGCTTCAGCTTCAACCAAAACTCCGAAAAAACTTCCAAAGAAACCGGTTTACTCGAGTCTGTTACTTCACTTCTGTTTCATATGTTGAATCCAATAACAAAACAGTTTTTTAATATTTCATTTGNTTCCTTCTTTTGAAATCTGTTTTGAGATATTTTTTTTCTTGGTTTGTTGAGATGACAGTACTTATCAGTTGGACATCCTCCTTTCTACAAAGGACTTGATTACATCTACGAAGATCGCGGCGAGGTATAAAAAGAACTCAGTCCCTTTTAAATTACCGAAAAAGTATCTCAATCTTGCTTAAAATCTTGTAGATTCTGGACCTTCGTGTCTTTGAGACAGGAGAGTATGCACTTGTAAGTTTCCATATCGTTTGTTCTGTTCCATGAGAAATTGAGAGAGATATATAAGCTAATGGATTTGGAGGGTTTTAGGTTGGATGGGTTGGTATACCGACTGCGCCGGCTTGGTTACCAACAGATATGCTCATCAAGGTACATTCTCAGTACGTGAACCACAAGTAACATTATCTTCAATGTCAAATCATGATTGTTTTTTTTTTTTTTGTGTTTTTGTTTTCTCCTGCAGTCTGAAAAACTTGTTTACGAGCGAATGTAGATTATGCAACTGACACGAAGGTTGTGTATTAAGCTGAGATGAATGATAACAATGCCACCTCCATGATCATGACTTCAAGAGTTTGATAAAATCAATGTTTACAAAATTGGTTCTGAAATGTAAAGAATGTCATCAGACTCAATCCTATAATAACCATTTTACACTCTTGTTATGATTTTTTAATCCACTCTCAACCAATGGTTCTCGCGCTTTCTTTGGTTACATCTTTATAATTAAGGTCAATTCTGGAGAAGTTCCTTGTATATTATCTGCTGCTGAGTAGGGTTGTCAAGAAACTTCCGGAGAAAATCACCTAACAAGAACTCAATCCCTTCTAAATAACCGAAAAAGTATCTCATGAAAACAAAGGTACCAGCATGAAATGATCATGTCTTCCACACAAAGAAAAAATGTTACAATATTTGTT
>OVAP01005390.1:0-12383 GCA_900406295.1 Aurinia saxatilis | reverse complement strand
AAAAAAAATTAGTAATCAAATCGTGAATCTAACCAAAGTGTTCATCATTTTGTTTCGGTCATGCTTTGCATGCTTTGTGGTTTCGATAAGTTTAGTCTGGATTTAGTTTGATGTCGGGTTAATCGCCTTTTTTTGGTTAAATGTTTGTCTCTAGTAACGTTTCTGATTAGCCGGCTTTAGTCTTTGGATCACCACCAGTTTGGTGTCCCAACAAGGTTGTATATCCATTTGTTTAATAAAATTAGTGATATGAAAAAATAAAACAAAGTGATTCTGGTTTATCTAGCTGGATCGGTATGAAGTACAAGTCCTGGACAAAGTCCAGTCCATTGGTTAAAATTTCAGAATTCAGATAATATAAGTCGGGTCGGGTTGATTTTACATTTTACCCGACCCAAAATGATTATCCTTTGCTTGCATTGCCAGTCGTTCAATATCATCACCAACAAGAAGAATCATGGCGAGACTCTTCGTCTCTATCCCTATTCAACCTTCTGCGTTTTCTCACCCCCCGGCGAACAATTTCCTCGGAGGATTATGTGTTAATAACCGGAGAATCAGAGATTGTTCCGTCGTGACGCGAGCAGGACCTAGTACGAGTAGCTACTTGCTCGCTTTCGCCATTCCTGCTTCTCTTATCGCTGCTACAGTATTCACTTCCATCAAAATCGCTGATAAGCTCGACGAAGATTTCCTTGAGGATGTAAGATCGCTGTTCCCTGAGATTTTTTAGGATTTGAGATAGTAATAGGAATTTCTGGAATTTGAATGGAGAATCTGGAGGAATAAAAACTAAAGAAGCTAATCAGTGGAATTTAGTTTCGAATTTGGGTCGAATTGGTTCATGTTCTGATAATGTTCTTGGATTTATGTTTTTAAGTATGATAATATGATGGAGAAATGCACTACATGCTTCCCTCAGAACATAAAAAGATTATATCATACTTAGTCCATTGCATCCTAATAGAATTTTGTGATAAAAAACTATTATGCCTGAAGTTTTGCTGTTAATAAATATTTATCAACTGTAAAAATTCTAGTGTCCTTGAGTGTGAATCGAAATAGGTTTCTNTGCATCCTAATAGAATTTTGTGATAAAAAACTATTATGCCTGAAGTTTTGCTTAATAGACTGTTAATAAATATTTATCAACTGTAAAAATTCTAGTGTCCTTGAGTGTGAATCGAAATAGGTTTCGTGTATCTAGCCCTGATATTCATCTCTCTCTCTATATATATATATGTTCTTTAAAACTAAAGTGCATATGTAGTTACTGCCTCAATCCTTTCTTCTTCTTCTTCGTCTCTTCAGATTGCGTTGAACCAAGCGATAAAAGAAGCAGAAAATCGAGAGAAGGGTGAAGGTGATAGTGAAATCTCGTTGGACGATCTGATTCAAGAACCAGTGCTTCAACGAACACGGCGTAACCGGCCTAAACGTGAAGTTTAAAAAACATACTTATGCTTCTCCTTAAAGAGATTCTTCAGTGATTTAAATACTGTAATCTGATGTGTGTAGTATAAGTAATGTTAAGCTTTGTACCCTTCCTAGTCACATTTATAGCTGTAGTTACTGAAAATCAAAATACCATTCAATCATTTTTATATAAAAAACAGATGATGAATCAAATGCCTCATTACCATTTTCAGGTTTGAGCTGATTCGATGTAAGCCTAGCTTTCGTCTGCCGTAAAACACACATGATTATGCCTCTTATTAAAGAGTATGTTGTCTTTTGTATAAGGATGTAAACTTGTAGCCAATTCGTCCCCAGTTTGTAATATTGGAAGAAGTAAAAGGGCTTTAAATTGGGCTTTTGTGCGGCCCAGAACTTGATGAAGTAGTGTTTACTTCTCTTCCCTTCAAATCGACGTCTGTGCGTGCGAGGTTGAGTCGAGTCGCGTCGCGTTTCCAATTCTACAGTTTTCAAACGAACAAGGCAACAGCAGCTAAAGGACCCCTTGGCGTTAGATCTAAGGAGCGAGAAAGCGACGTATAAGTTTTCCTCAATCAAATTAACTCCGAGAAAGGAGATTAACAACCCGACGAGCAAGTCGATTTCAGTCTCCCTTTCTGTTCGCGATCGAAGGTATTGTTTACCTCACTTTCGGGATTTGTTTTAGCGTACAATCGAATTTCTTATTGCGGATTTTGGATTTAGCTTCTCTGTAAAAATGGAGTTTGTGAATGATCTAGAGATTGGTTTTCGTTTAGTTGCGGCACGATTTGGGTCTGTTTTTGTTACTTTGTATGGCAAGCTTATTTATTGGGATGCTGATTTGTGTTGTTCACGGATCAAGTGTATACTATTGTGTCGGTGCTTTGTGATTATATACAAGGTTGTGATTTTTTAGTATGTTTGATTGTTTGTTACCAGAAGGTACGAACCATGGTGATCCAGACTTGGTCTTAATCCACGAAGAATTCATTGTGGGAACAATAATAGCGTGAATCGAATGGACAAGAAAAAGAATCGTGCCGATCCACTCGCTGCTGGGCGTCAGAAGGTTAGCTTCACTGTCTTTAAGCCTACCTTTATGGCATTTGGGTGAATTTTGCTGTTTAATTCACCAAATGTCAGTGAGAAGAGAGAGGATTCTACTGTTTTAATTCCTTCTTGAAATATATTAGACAAGTAGGAAAGGTTTCGGTCATGCCACCTTATGGTCTTAAGTTGATAGTTGGGGGAGGAACATTTGATGGCCTGGTGGTTTCTTTGTTAATCTGCTCTTTAATTCTTTCCAGTAATAGTACAAGTTGGAAATTTTTGTTCTATATTTCCCGCATAACATTGCCCTTTGATTAATCACTTAGTTTCTTAACCTCATTTCAGCTTCAACAATTTCGTCAAAAGAAGGCTGACAAAGGAAATGATCAGAAAAAGGACAAGGCCAGTACAAGTCAAGGAAAATCCTCCAAAAAATCTGGTAAATCTGGGAAGGATGAGCCTAAACCTGATACAAGTTCTGTTAGTGCGGAGGCAGAAGCTCCGTCTAATGTGGCTGCTGGAGGAATTACATCTCATGTGAATATTGGTGAGGAGGTTGTTGATTCTCCACAAACTTCTGCGAATGCATTAGCTGACGAGTATATTTCAGTCCATGGTTCAGCATCAGAACCCAATACGCCTCAGCCAGATAACACCACAACAACTTCTGATAGTGGAGCTGAGCTAGGAAAAGAAGTAGTGAATTCTGAAAATGATATCATTATATCATTATCCACTGAAGAAGAGAATACAAAGTGTATCAACAGTGGAGCGGCTGCCACAGTAGATTCTTTGACACCTGATCCTGCAGATTCTTCTGATAAGGGAGTTACACATGACGATGCATCTATTAATGTTGACGGGATCATTGCTTCCGCTGGAAACCTAGCACAGGGGGGAGGGATTGAAGTTGAAAATGGTTCTGGGATTGTGGAAAAGCAAGATCAGCCATCCTCTCCGCATGAGGTTATTCCTGATGTAGGTTGTTCTCTCCTTCTCTCTTCAGTCATATTCTTTATTGCTATTTTTTTTTAGTGGTAAAGAGGATAGGTTAACTGCATGCGGCATTTTGATGTATAATTCAGTTCTCATTTGTTTCTGGGTAGGGGAAATGCAGGAAGGCGATGGTTCACACAAGGAGCAGTTTCCAAAATCATCTGCAAAGGCTGATATGGATAGTATTGCAGCTGAAGAAAGGCAAACAAGCTACCCACCCATTGTGGATTCATCTGCTTCCATTTCTCTCTTTCCAGAGGAATCCTCAGTTTCATTTGATTCAGTTGAATTAGAAGGAATGAATAGTAAAATTGGAACCCAGCAAAATAGGGAAGCTGCAGAGCTAAATGAAGAGGAACCAGAAACATCTATTGTTTCTCGTAATAGCAGGGATCATGTGCTTTTAAATGAACCTGAGGAAAATTCAGTTGCAGATGTGGCTAGTCAGCTGCCTTTGCCTGAGAGCGGCAGTATATCTGGACTTTTGAGCCATGAGGAACCTCATAAAATGGACACGTTGAAACCATCTGGAGAAGTTTCTGCTGCTCATGTTCTAGAAGGCCAGTCAGTCAGCTTCTTACAGCTTATAAATATTGTACAGGGACTTGGAGAAGATGAATATCAAGTTTTGTGCAACTTAAGAGAGACTGCTTCCAGTACCGAGCCAGGAACGAGTTCGTTGGAGCGATTAAGAGAAGAACTGTTTGTTTCGAGTACCAAGGAAAATATACTCCATGTGCAACTCACAGAACAGTCTCATCTACAACATGAGTTTGATCATCAACATAACCAATTGATAGCTGAAATAGCAGAGCTTCGTGCATCATATACTGCGGTGACAGAGAGGAATAATTCTCTTGTGGAGGAACTATCAGAGTGCCAATCAAAACTCTATGTTGCTACAAACTCAAATGAGAACCTTGAAAATCAGCATCTTGCTATGGAAGCACAAGTGAAGGATTTCACTGCGAAGATTAATGAATTGCAGCTTACCCTGGAAAGGTCTCTATTTGATCTATCTGAGGCGAAAGAAAAGTTCATCAATCTTCAGGTGGAGAATGAAACGTTGGTTGCAATTATTTCTTCTGTTAATGATGAGAAAAACGAACTTCTTGGAGAAAAAGAATCCAAGACCTATGAGATTAAGCACCTGTCATCTGAGTTATGCGATTGCAAGAACTTGGTAACAGCCTTGAAGGAAGAAGTTGAGCAATTGGAAAACACTATTGATCCACTGACGGATGAGAAGAGATATCTTGTTGAGGAACAACGCAAATTATTGGGTGAGGCGGAGAAGTTACAGGAAGAGCTGTCAAATTGTAAGACTTTGGTCACCCTTCAAGAGGTAGAAAATTCAAACATCAGGGAGGCAGTTTCTTTACTGACAGGCCAGCAGGTTAAGCTTGAAGAGGATAATCTACATCTCACAGAAGAGAATGGGAAAGCACATCGAGAACTCAGTGCACATCTGATCTCGGAGACTTATTTATTGTCTGAGTATTCCAATCTTAAGGAAGGATACACATTGTTGAATAATAAGTTACTGAAGTTTCAAGAGGAAAAGGAACATTTGGTGGAGGACAATGATAAACTTACACATGAGCTTCATACTCTTCAGGAGCGAATCTCAACTGTACAAGAAGAGCGGACTCATCTAGCAATTGAGTTGGGAGAAGCAAAAATGCTCCTTAATAATTTGGCTCAGGAAAACACATCTCTAAGTAGCAGCATCGAGGTAGAAAAGGCTAAAATGGTTGACACTGGTAACGAGGATGCTACAGGATTGATCAATCAGGTAATGTGCGAAACTTCTGGTAGAATTTTAGAAGCTGGGGTCACTAGTAAGCAGAGTGCACCTTTTCTTGAAAATACCTGCGTTAGTCCTGGGACACAGCATACAAATTTGGAGGAAGTAATGGACGATTCTTCTGAGTTGTCTGTCTTGAATAAAAATATAGGGAAGGGGGAGAAAATGGTTCAGAACCTTGAAGAGGCAATTAAGCAGATCCTCACTGAATCTTCATCAAGTAAGTCTAGCAATAAAGCTGCTGCGCCAGCAGTATCGAAATTGATTCAGGCTTTTGAATCAAAGCGGCAACAGGAAGAACATGAATCTGAAAAAGAACAGTTAACGGGTGATCAATCAGAAGAATTTGTCTCTGTGAATGTGCAGATTGGAAATTTGAGAGGCTTGCTTGAACAGTTACGGCTGAGTGCTAGGAAGGCTGCTATGCAATTCAAAATATTAAATGATGGCAGGACAGCAACTAATGAAAGACTCGAGGAGTTTAATGTCGAGTTTGCATCTCACCAGGATCACATCAATCTTCTTGAGGCAGATACCATCGAAAATAAGATTTCGTTTGAAGCTGTAAAGAATTATTCTTATGAGCTGCAACACAAAAACCACGAACTTGAACTTGTCTGTGAATCATTAAAGCTCAGAAATGATAGTATCGGTGAAGAAAACACAGAGCTCAATATGAAGCTGAATTCTTGCTTATCGAGAATTAATGAGCTTGAAATTCAGCTTGAAAGCTTGCAGCAGAATTCAAGTAGCATGTTGTCCTCAATGGAAGAACAGTTAGTGGGCTTGCAGGATGAATCTGAGAGGGCGAGGATGGTAGAACATGAATTGACATCATCTATGTCTGAACTTGGTGAAGCAGTTGTGAGGCTTGATGATTGTTTACTTAGATCTGGCACTTCTGGAACTCATGGTGGCTTAGATATGACCAAGCGTATATCTGGTTCTGCTGATGTGGCTGTAAAGGTGATTACCGACCTGGAGGAAAAACTAGAAGCTGCTTACGCAAAGCATGAGTCCACCTCAAACATGTATGAGGAATTGAAGCAGAATTTTACCACTCTGTTCGAGAAGAATGAATTTGCAACTGCTTCAGTGCATAAGGTCTATGCTGATTTGACGAAACTGATTACTGAATCATATGGGTCGGTGGAGATGGCCAGTCTCAAAAGTGGAAATCTGGATGCGTCTGATCCTTTCAAGGAAGGTAATTGTGAGAATCTGATGGAGGCTGTGCGAAATATTCTTTCTGAGAGGCTCGAACTTCAGTCTGTGATTGATAAGCTACAGTTGGATTTGTCGAGTAAATCAAACGACGTGGAGGAACTGACACAGCGAAGCCTTGATTCCACTTCACTTCGAGCATTAGTTGAGAAGGTTGAGGGTGTTCTGGAACTTGAAAGCGGTGGAAATGGTTTTGAATCTCCTAGTTCATATGTGGAGTTTCTGGTTTCCCAACTTGTTCAGAAGTTTATAGAGACTGAGGAATTGGCTAATCTCATCAGAAAGCAGCTAGAGGCCAAGGAGAATGAGTTGATTGAGATCCAGGAGAGTTTACTGCATCATCAAACTGAAATGGGTGATCTCAGAGAAAATTTAAGCCAGGCTGAGGAGTCCCTTGTGGCTGTACGATCTGAATTACAAGATAAATCTAATGAACTTGAACAATCAGAGCAGAGGTTATCATCGACTAGAGAGAAGCTTAGCATAGCTGTTGCAAAAGGAAAAGGTTTAATCGGCCAGCGTGACAATCTCAAGCAGGCGTTGGCTGAAACCTCTGCTGAACTGCAGAGGTGCTCAGAGGAATTGCATTTGAAGGACTCAAGGCTTGAGGAAGTAGAAGCAAAACTTAAGACCTATATGGAGGCAGGTGAACGTGTGGAAGCACTAGAGTCTGAGCTTTCTTACATCCGAAACTCAGCTACTGCACTGCGAGAATCGTTTCTTCTTAAAGACTCTCTGCTTCACAGAATTGAAGAAATTTTGGAAAATTTGGATCTCCCAGAGCATTTTCATCCTCGAGATATAATCGAAACGGTAGAGTGGTTAGTAAGATCAGCTAGCGGAAACTCTCTGCGTCCCTCTGATTGGGATCAGAAGAGTTCTGATGGAGGTGCGGGATTTGTTCTCTCAGACCCCTGGAGGGAGGATGTACAAACGGGCACAAGTTCTGAGGGTGACTTAAGGATCAAGTTCGAGGAGCTCAAAGGGAAGTTTTATGGATTGGCTGAGCAGAATGAAATGCTGGAGCAATCCCTTATGGAAAGGAATACTTTGGTTCAGAAATGGGAAGAACTTCTAGAAAATATTGATATACCTCCACAGCTACAACCCATGGAAGTGGAAAACAAGATTGAGTGGCTTGCAAGTACAATATCTGAGGCTACACATGGCAGGGATACTCTCCAACAGAAGATTGATAATCTTGAAGTCTATTGTCAATCACTAAGTGCTGATTTGGAAGTCTCACAAAAGCAAGTATGTGACCTTGAAGCAAATCTTCAGTCGGTTGTTAATGAGAGGGTGAATCTTTCTGAAAGACTGGAAATTCTTAATGTTGATCATGAGAGTGTCACTGCAAGGGCCAGTCACCTTGAAGCTGAGAATGAGAAACTGCAAGATGAAGTGAAAGATTTGCATGAAAAAATAGTTGAGAAACTTGGGAATGAAGAGCATCTTCAGGTTATTGAAGGAGAACTATTAGGTTTGAGATACATGATTAATGCTATTTTACAGGAAGATGGCCTGCAGGATTTGGCATTAGCAAGTAATTCTGAGACCTTGGATGGACAGCTGAGAAAGTTGGTTGACTATTATAAGAATCTGGTGAAATCTAGTTTGCCACCAAGTGCTGATGTTAGAAGCAGAGAGTCACTGGGAACAGATGAAGCAACCTCTCATGGCCACCAGTCTGAATTGACTGACTCGAGCGTAGTTGAAGCAACAAGTAGAGACATAGCAGTTGTAGCGACACCTGATATAACTTCTCTAACGAAAGATCTTGAGGAGGCACTGCATGTCCAAAAGCTAACAACGGAAGAAAGAGATTTGTACATGGAAAAACAACAATCCTTGGTTGCTGAACATGAAGCACTTGATAAGAAAATAATAGAACTGCAGGAGCTTCTAAAACAAGAAGAGCAGAAGTCAGCTTCTGTAAGAGAGAAGTTAGTTGTAGCTGTCAGGAAAGGAAAAGCTTTGGTCCAACAAAAGGATAGTCTGAAGCAAACTATTGAGGAGATGAACGCTGAGCTCGGTCGCCTAAAATCGGAGATTGCCAACCGAGACGAAATGCTCTTGGAAAATGAGAAGAAAATTAAGGAATCAGAATCTTACACTATTAGGGTAGATGCCCTAGAATCTGAGTGCCAATCGTTGAAAAATCATTTGCAAGAAACAGAAAATATCTTACAGGAAAGAAGCGGTATATTGAGCATGACATTGAACGTGTTAAATAGCATTGATACTGGTGATGAAGGTGGCGTAAGTGATCCAGTTCAGAAGCTTCAACGGATATCTCAACTGTTTCAGAATATGAATACAGCCGTGTCTTCTGCTGAGCAGGAGTCAAAAAAATCTAGAAGAGCAGCTGAATTGTTACTTGCCGAGTTAAATGAGGTTCAAGAGAGAAATGATAGTCTGCTAGAGGAGCTATCAAGATTTACATATGAACTTCAGCAACTTTCCAGACAAAAGGATGCAGCAGAGGCTGCAAAAGTTGAAGTCATATCACGTTTTGAAAATTTATCAATGGCCGACAATGAAGAAAAGAAGAAGCTATATGCTCAACTGCTGTCCATTGGAACTAGTGTGAATACTCTGAAGAAAATACTCGCAGGTACCAACAGTTGCATAGCTGATATTTTCACCACGGATATGGAGTTTCTGCATCATCTGAAGGCAAATATGGAATTATGTGCAAAGCAAACTGGTACTAATTTGTCTGGCTGGCCTCAACTAAGTACAGGGAATTTTGCAGACAAGGTATTTCAGATCCTTTCAACAGTTTATTATGGTATACTTTCAATGTCTTTCTGCCTCTGCCTGTTCCTGAATATTGTTTTTCCCATTTCTGCTTAGGAAATCTTTTCCCGCTTGAGTGCTACTTGGTCTAACGGCAACTTGCACGATATTTCAAGTTGTGGAAACATAATTGAAATTTGTGTATCTCTCTCACAAAACCTTGATCAATTTGTGACCGATGTAAGTCATCTCGAAGAGAATGTCAGCAAGCACTTGACATCATGGCACGAACAGGTCAACATTGTATCCAACAGTGTTGACACACTTTTCAAGTCAATCGGAACGGGAACAAACTCAGAAATTGCCTCTTTGAGTGAAAGAATTGCCTTGCTTCATGGAGCATTTTCTAGTGCGTTGGTGGAAATTGAAAGCCATAAAGCTGAACTGGTTGGAAATGACAATTTCAATATGAGTCTCCATCAAGAAGAAGAGGATTCTTCATCTATGGAATCTGTCAGGTCCATGGTTAATAGGCTATCGTCAGCTGTTAAGGAGCTTGTTGTAGCAAATGCTGAGACTGTGGAGACAAATGAAAAGGAGATGAAGGTAATCATCAGTAATTTGCAAAGGGAATTGCACGAAAAGGACATCCAAAATGATAAGATGTGCAATGAACTTGTGGGTCAAGTTAGGGAAGCCCAGGCTGGTGCTAAAATCTTTGCAGAAGATCTTCAATCTGCAAGCTCTCGGATGCGTGATATGCAAGACCAGCTGGCCAGTTTGGTGCGGGAACGGGATTCTATGAAGGACAGAGTAAACGAGTTGCAAGAAGGGCAGGCCTCACATTCAGAATTACAAGAGAAGGTCATGTCGCTTAGTGATCTGCTAGCTGCCAAAGACCAAGGTCAGTTTTGCAGTTTGAAACCATTTGGTTTCCCACTCTCACATATATAGCTAATACATGATTGTGTGTTGCAGAAATTGAGGCATTCATGCAAGCGCTTGACGAGGAAGAGTCTCAGATGGAGGATCTGAAACACAGGGTTACAGAATTAGAACAGGAAGTGCAACAAAAGAATCTAGATTTGCAGAAAGCTGAAGCCTCTCGTGGGAAGCTTTCCAAAAAGCTATCGATCACTGTGGATAAATTCGATGAGCTCCATCATCTCTCTGAAAATCTTCTTGCTGAAATCGAGAAACTTCAACAACAAGTGCAAGATCGGGATACCGAGGTTTCTTTCTTAAGACAAGAAGTCACTAGGTGCACCAATGAGGCTCTTGTTGCTTCTCAGATGGGCTCTAAGAGAGACTCAGAAGAGATCCGAACTGTACTGGCGTGGTTTGACACAGTAGCTACGCTACTTGGTCTAGAAGATTCACCTTCCAGTGATGCCCAAAGTCACGTAAGCCGATACATGGAGACTTTTGAGAAAAGGATTGTGTCTATGCTATCTGAAATGGATGAGTTACGGTTGGTTGGACAAAGCAAGGATTCGTTGCTTGAAGCTGAGAGGAATAGAGTGGCTGAGCTCAGACAGAAGGAAGCAACTCTTGAGAAAATATTACATGAGAAAGAATCGCAACCAAACATGTCACCAAGCTCGACTTCAGAGATTGTTGAAGTTGAACCTCTGGTAAGCTCATTGAATAGTATCACCATTAGATACCTCCTACGATAGCATTTTAATTTGAGTTTCTTATTTTTTGGTATCGCAGATAAACAAGCGGACGATGAGTGGAACAATCCCATCTCAAGTCAGGAGTTTGCGCAAGGGGAATAATGATCAAGTTGCGATTAGAATAGATGCAGATCAAACTGATGATAGCCGTGGCTTAGAAGAGGATGATGACAAAGGTAAATAAACTTGTCTCTTAGCATTTCTACATCAGTTATCCGGCTAGACATTCTCTTTATAAGATATTCACTGTGTTTTTCTCTTTTTGTGTTTCTAGCTCATGGTTTCAGATCACTAACTACGTCAAGAATAGTTCCAAGATT
The DNA here is from genome assembly GCA_900406295.1 of Aurinia saxatilis. Taxonomy (NCBI): domain Eukaryota; kingdom Viridiplantae; phylum Streptophyta; class Magnoliopsida; order Brassicales; family Brassicaceae; genus Aurinia; species Aurinia saxatilis. The sequence continues at coordinate 1,131 of OVAP01005390.1, read as the reverse complement.
CACAAGACCGGTGACTAACATGATTGATGGTTTATGGTTAGGCTGTCTCCACTTATCAATTTTCATTTGATTTGGAAATTCTCGATTCTAGTCTAATAAAAACATTTTCTTTCAGGGTCTCTTGTGACCGGACGCTTATGAGACAACCTGCCTTACGGTTAGGGATCATGATTTACTGGGCAATATTGCATGCTCTTTTGGCTACCTACGTGGTCTAACACAAAACTTCCAATTCCGTAAGCCCATTACCTGACTTCTTTTCCAAATCAAAACCCGAAATTTCAAATAGTAGCTCGATATTCTAAGCTTTTTGTATGTGTTCTTACATCTTCGCAGCTGGTTTCTTGTTATGGCCGGGGCTTAAAGTGTGGTGTGTAGTTTTTCACTATATGTTTTTTTGTCTCTTATTCATTGTTTAGATTTTATTAGCCAAGCAAACTGTGGTTTCGCCATTTTTATTGATCCAAATCACAAACTGCTTGGATTTTACCGAATAAGAAAAAGAAGTTTATGTAGTAGCTGTTGTAAAAGATTAAAGCAAGTTCGAGTTTTTTGGTATTCATGTTTTTCTAAAGGCCAGAGTGAACAAAACAAGATAACATCAGTAGTTGGGAAATTTATGATAATCTTCTTTCTATATTTTACTGTTTATTTTGCACCTCATTCAAATCTTTCTTTTCTTAGGCCCTTAATACAGAAATTGTAGTACTACAAATTACAAAAACATACTCATTTCCTTGCATTTCAACAAACTTACAGGATGGTTTAAAATCAGGGTCTCTTTGATAGTTCTTATTTGAACCACGAGCGTTCGGATGTTTGGATATTTGGATTTAGGGGTATAGCATCCGTTCGAATATTTTATAGATTTAAGTCAGATTCGATTCGGTACTATTTGTTGGTTCGGGTTCAGGTACTGAAAAAGGGTTAATCTAAATGAATTTTGATTAGATTTTGATAAAATATAACTGATAAATTTGTATATTTTGGTTATCAATTGTTTTGATCTAAAAACAATTGATATCTGATTTTAATAAAAACATATTATATTAATTTTAAATATAATTAATATTTTAAATATTACTGGTTGACCAAGGAAATGGATTCCTATGTGACACCCATGATCTATGG
>OVAP01005389.1:0-13088 GCA_900406295.1 Aurinia saxatilis | reverse complement strand
TTTGCAATAGGTTTCCATAAACAATTTTTTTTTATCAATTACATTCAAGCCGCACAGGGTGCGGGCCAAAATCCTAGTTTAATTTAATAATAAATATTAATATTTTAACAAAAAAATTAATATTTTAACAAAAATATTAATATTTTTATTAAATAACAATAATTTTTCAAAAAAATCCAAAAATCCGAAAAATAAGAATTTCTTTTATAAAAATGCAAAAAAAGTTTTAAAAACTCTTAAAATTTTCTAAACTTTACAAAATAATAATAATTGAGTTATTAAAATTTTTTATCATCAATATTAATTTTTAAACGATTAATTTTCAAAATATATATTTTCTAATCGTTAAAAATTTTAAAATTAATAAATACATTTTTGANTTTTTGGATTAATTGATTATTTTGAATAATTAGCCAAAATATTTTGGATTTAGGTTTAAACAACTATTTGGATTATTTATCTAAAACTGCTTTTTTATCCAATTTACTTTAGATTAATTGACCATTTCAGATTATTTATATGAAAATACTTATTTATCCGAACTACTTTGGATTAATTGAGTATTTTAGATTAATTATCTAAAAGCGCTTATTTAACCGAATTATTTTGGATTATAATTGAAATTTTTGTTAGAGTATAGCATTTTTGAGCTAAGGATTTACTAAAATTATAGGGTTTATGATTCAATCAGGGTATATATGACTTTAGATTTTAGGGTTAAACCCTTCTAGAGATAGAGTTTATGATTTAATAACTACTATTATGTATAATTTTTAGGGTTCGAGGTTTTAGATTTTTGAGTTTAGGGTTTGTTAAGGGTGAAACCACTTTCTGTGATTTACGATTTTAGGAATGAATATCCATAAAACCTTATAAATAGTTTACACTAAAAAATAATATTTTTGAAAAAATTATTGTTTACAAATTAAATATTGAATAATAATTTTATTTTTATTATAACTCACATATTATTCATTAATAAATTTTAGAAAATTTAATTTTTTAAAAACTTTTTTTTAGTTATATTGGAATTATTTGGATTTTTTTAATATTATTGTTATTTTTTATTAAAATATTAATATTTTATTATTAAAATTAAATGTTTACTTTTTGAGTCTTTGATTTAAACAGTCCAACACAGCTTCAGGAATTAATGTGAGCAGACAATAGTTGGAGAATAAATTCGCTCAATCAAAATAGTTGGGAAATTAAATGACCATTTTTTTCATTGGGTTTTTAATTCCTTTTTGGGTCTTTATATTCAGAATAAAAATTCTTTTTATGGATCTGCGGCTTTCTAATCTTGGCTTCGACCGGTACCCACTGCTTCGCTTTGTTTCTGTCTCTCTATCGGCCTTGCTTTTCCCGATTGCATGACTCAAATCTTGTGCTCCTTTTTTAAACAGTTTCACTGGTGGAGTATCCATATATTAAAAAAAGGATTAGCAAATTGCATTTTGAAGTGTCATTTCAATAACAAGGAAATATAAAAGCATCATACTTTGGGATTATAACCATAATGAGAAGAAGATGCTGACCGAGACAAAATTCCCTTGCCTAATCATATCTAAAGAATTTTTACATGTTAGGGAAAATGTTTGCACTTTGCAGCAAGAACTTACATTCAATTTATAGAGATATTAGGTATAACAAACGTCCAACAAGATACCTGAGCTTTTCGGCTGCAGGAAAGTCTGAAATTTGTCCGTGTCCTGCCAAAACCAACGAAAAATCATAATGACATTGTAAAAAAGATACCAAACATAACCAAAATTATAGCAAACAAGTCACAAATGGAAAAATGAAAGATAATCTTCTCTCGACTCAAACGAAACACTCAACCATTGATCCTCGTAACACATACCACATTTTCCACCCACACATCAAACTCTGATTCCACAACACAGTAAGCTGCAACAATAAATATCAAAGCTTTAGCAACAAATGTGAGAAAAACTAAGGACACTCTAATGGTTACAAAAGCAGAACACAAACCAAATTTCCCAAAATCTTTCAATTTTAAGTCAAAACCAACAATTCTCTCTCTCAATGTGCCAACAAAAAACATGTTGAGACATAGCGAGAAAGTAAAGACAAACCCTTTTATTCGTTTGGAACATTCTTCGCTGCTTCTCGTACTCTAGGCTTCCGATTCTGTTGCAGATTTGGTCCCCTTCACCTCGCAACTTGTCACCAAGAGAAAGAAGAAGAGATCCCTGATGCTTCAGCATGACATCGAGTTCGTGACCCTTGAGATTTTTCACGCACATGTTGGAATCATCACCAAAAAAATTAGTCGGACAAGTTTTGACACTCCCGACGACCTCCAGTTCCGGAACTTGTTCCTCTTCCTCTTCACTCAAACTCTCATCCTTCAATACACTAAATGCACATTCCGATACCGATCAGCTGAAAATTTCAGGAGTAAGCACTTCCGATCCCAGACATCGATTTCGCATTTTCGGACAAGAGAATTCAGATTTTGATTCTGGATAAAGAAATAGATGTACATCGGAGTAATTTTTCGCCTATAAAAACTTACATATTAATTTAGTGGAGAGAACGGATGTCGCTCAGATAATCTATCCACGTGTCATTTCTATGGAGAGACACATTTATCTTTTATATAGTAATAAATATATATTATATATTACTAGGTGATTGGTCTACACCTTGTGTATACGAATTTTTTTATTAAAACATTCACCATTTAAATAAAAAACGACTCTATAATAAGATGTAAAACAATGAACGGAGAAAACAATGAACGGAAAATGATCGGTATGTATCCTTTTTATTTTGCATTATGTTTATAAGACTTCTGATTTATATTATCTTTAATCTATATTGCTTCGTATCTAAACATTATAATCAATGACTCCAAATTTTTTATTTTTTTAGAAATTTATCGTCTATAATTGATCTATAGAAATTTTGTTTGATGTCATTTATTAATTCTCGCTTGTTTAGACCTAGACTGCTATTTTGATCCAAATGTCTAATTATTCTATCAAATTGTATAATCGGATAATTTAACATCTGATTTGTTTTTGCATTGTAACTTTGTTGAAATTATTATAATAACATAATTGTATTATTCTCAATTTTTATAGCTCCAACCAAAATATATATTAAACATGATATTTTAAAAAATACATCGATAATATTATTACATATAATTACCTATTTATCGACACTTTAGCACATTATCATACTTATTAAATGGAATTACAAACACATAATAGCAAAGAAACTTTTCTAATTTTCTATTAGTAAATTCTAAAATTTATTGTGGTTAGTAATAAATTACCATTTTTGGTGTGTAAGATTGAAAGTGAAACGATCTCAAACTTGATAAATTATAAGTGTAATTTTATTTCAAGTACACATTAACAAAAATACATAATTCTGACACACATTGATGTTGAGGTGTGAATCCGTCTTTGTTAAGTTCTCTTCCTAGATTTTCTTTAATCTTAAAGATTTATTTGACGAAACTCAAGTGTCCATACATGGAGGCAGCGTGTAACGTATGTGGGCAAAAATTTACACAACCAAAACTTGTCTACAAAACCTTTTGGAATCGTCGACTCTCTTAGTATGAACCGCTCGAAAAGTAAAGAACAGAAAGCAATGGAAAAAGGTAGGGTCAGTTTATTGATCGTAAAGAGAATTATCGAATACAAGCAGTTAGAGACTCAAGTTATTCGAGAGGAAAAAGATGATCTAAGACCTACGACCTTAGATCTTATATATAATCCTAACTAAACCGCCTTGGGGGTCAAGCTCCTTGTGGGCTATCTTCCATTTTCTTCCGATATACTTCCATTTCTCCGATAGTCTTCGGGACAGTTTTCTTTTCTCCGAGATGTGCTGACGATACTCGTTCTCGAACCTTCATGTTTGACGGCGCTCGGATCATATCACAGGGTTTCGTCTTTGATAGAAGATAGAGATGGGCCCACAACATAGAACTGAGACGTTTGGCTAACTAGGAGTGTTTCTGGGCCTACGAGGTTGTCCAATAATCTCGTGAATCGTATGTGTTCGGATGATCACCTCGTTAAAAACCTTGGTAAAGAAAACTGCATGGGAAAAGACCTTACCGAGGGGAAAAGAGTGTGACCACGGAGCTCAAATGTTCATCATGGGTTCCCAATCATCGATAGTCGCATGACGTTTGATAGATTGGTGCCCACAAGATGACTTGAGTCGGAAAGTTCGAACTGGAACAATCCTACGGGCCATGCATGGTTACTTGTCCGTGAGACGTGTAGAGAGACGTCGTCGACAGAGTTGTGGCTCGCGGATGTAAGGAGGAGAGTCGTGGCGTGTGAGCTACGTTGTGATGTAGCTCGCGACCCACACAATGAGTCGTGGCCCGCGAACTACGTTACGATGTAGCTCGCGACCCACGCGATGAGTCGTGGCTCGCGAGCTACGTTATGATGTAGCTCGCAACCCACACGATGAATCGTGGCCTGCGAGCTACGTTGTGATGTTGCTCGTGACCCATGCGATGGTCGTGTCCCGCGGGACATGTCGAGGGACTTGGTATGTGGTTCGTATTGGAAGGATTGGATCCTGGGACATATTGGAGGATCATGGGACGTAGCGGAAGGATCGTGAGACGTATCGGTGATCATGGGATATATCGGAAGGATCGTGGGACGTATCGGAGGATCCTTGGTCATATCGGAGGATCGTTGGACGTGTCGAGGAATGTGGCCCGCGAGCGTGGTACGATGTTATAGCTCGCGAGCTACGAACGAGACGTGGCCCGCGAGCCACTCTCTTGTCGTAGCCCGCGAGCTTTGGGGAAACGTGGCCCGCGAGCTATGTTGCATTGTAGCTAGTGAGCTACGTAAAGATGTGGAACGCATGGCATATCAGAAGGATCATCGATGAATGCCTAGATGAATCGGAAGGACCATCGATGAATGCCTAGATGAATCGGAAGGATCATCGACAAATTCTTAGATAAATCGGAAGGACCATCGATGAATGTCTAGATAAATTGGAACTGTGGCATGCGAGCTATGCTTATGGCTGAAGCTTGCGGGCCTAGTTACATGATGTGCCCAGTGAGCCACACTTTGCTTCGTAGCTCGTGGGCGACGCTTGGCCGTTTCGAAGATGTTCGTATCTACATTGTATCACGGGATCCATGATGGTCGTAGCATGAATGTCTATCTCGACGGATATGCATTACATGATGGTCGATGATCATAGATAGTCTATCGAATGTTGTGATGCTCAATGGTAAAGATAGATGTATGAGTCGTGGGTCATAGCCGTAAACTGTTTTACGTTATCAATCTTTAAGGGTGAAATCCGACCCCAGATAACGGTGTTTCTTCTCTGTTGATTACGACAACTAAGAGTAGGTCGTAACTAACATCTCTTCTTGAGCAGCCTCCATGTCTTTAAAACACGTCCTTCAAAACGTTTTTACACGATTTTAATATTAAAAATAGGTTTTCAAGGTCTGATCTTGAACAATGTAATGATGAGGTGTGAACTAAAGGAATACATGTTCAAAAAGTCCTACACCAAACACCCCCAACTTAATAGAGAGGAAAAACAGAACAAAACATAGCAAAACCAATCAAGTGAAAGAAAGCCTCACTTGCTTTTGTTTTATATATTGCCTTTTAATCATTTCAGAGCAAAACCAATACATGTTGCTCTTGTTTTATATATGTTTTTGGATCATTTCATTTTGTGTACAACCTGGTACCATAAATAAATTCAAATCATAGGCATTAAAAATATATATAAATTAAATGCTTATCCACACTACGCATTCTTATGGTGAGGTGAGCAATATAAAAATTCAAGACTGACTCACAGTGTAAGTTATGTCCTGCAGTATTGTCTTCTGAATGCTTTCTCGCAAAGATGCAAACCGTTTTTCCTCTTCGACGTTTGAAACCTGTTTATTGAATATAATAAAACAATCTATGAGTGAAAGAAAGCTTCAAAAGCTTCTGATTCAAAAAAAATTTTTACTCTAATGTAATGTGATACACAAAGTTTTACCCTATATATTTAACTGCAAGTGCACAACAGTAGAATTTTAGAGATCGAATCCACAAAGACCATGTAATTAACCAACTAATGTAAAGACTCTTAACTAAACTAGTAAAAGAGGGGGTTTAATAACTAATTATTAATTTATGTTATTATTGGGACCATATTTAACATAGGAGTTCATAAAAATATTTATTGTCTTATTATTTGTGATTAATTATGAGAATGTTGGGTATATGTGATTAATAATTGGAGTGGTGGGTATTTGTTAGTATGAAAATGAAAAATAGGTATATGTGATTTTTTCCAGTTAAAAATGGTCATTATAAAATAAAAGGAAAATATGCTCACTTGTTTTTTTTTTTTTTATCGCTTGTTTAACTACGCATAGACAGACAAATAAAAGGAAGGATAAGAGAGAAAAGTTATTACAAACTAAACTTTATAAACTGTTGTTAATTATAATTGATTTGAAATTAGAGTCATTACATGATTAAAACCACCAAATATTTTCCTAACAATAAGAAAATTTAATTTAAATTAGCTTCCCGCCGTACCCTATCTGCAAGCCAAGCCGGACATCCTCGAGCTAAATAAGATTGAAACCGTCCATCCCTAGTAGCACTAGTGGCAATATCCTTAACCACAGCATTTGCACTAGGTTGTACTAACTCAAACGAACAATGTCCAAAACGTCTTGACAAGCTTAAAATCTTTTTAGTAAATACTCGATATCTAGGCCAATTCAAAGGATCATCCAATGCTCGCATAGCTGCTCCACAATCTGAAGCAATGATAATGTCCGTCATATTTATAGGTGGAATATATATTATTTACCTAATTTACATCCATAGTTGTAATATCTAACTATTTTACTATGCCGTCACCAAACTTTTGTCTTTCCCTTTTTCAGTGGCTAGTTGTCATCGGAGGAGGCTTCATCTTCTTTTTATTTTTCTCTTCTCTGGCTGTGTTATCTTCTCCGGCTAGACTGTGCAGCGTGTGGTTCCCCTAGTTGGTTAGGGCGTATGGTTCTCCTGGTTGGTTGGGGTGTGTAGTTCTCCTAGTTGGTTGGAGCTTGTAGTTCCCCTGGTTGGTTTGGGGCTTGTGGTTCTCCTGGTTGGTTGGGGCTTGTCTCTCTTCTCCGGCTAATTACTCTAGAGATAGAGCTTATGGTTGGGGTTTTTTCCCTCGGTTTCCTTTGTTGGAACATATCTCTCTATATAGCTAATTACTCTGGAGATAGAGCTTATGAATATTAGTTAACTATGATACTTGACAAAATAAAGATACAAGATTCAAAGATTAAAGAGTGTGTTGGAAAAAAACCTTTTATGGTTTCAAGATCAAAATGACCTTCATAATTGATTATGTGGTATATACATAGTTTTATTATTAGGCTTGTGATAAGAGTTTCTGTAATTTTGATTTGTTGTTCGTTGTATTCTTACTTTCAATCATATTGACTCAGATGATTAAAACACTAGTTTATTTTTATAGAAATAACGTTAAAATTAATTAAATGGATTTTATAAAATAAAAATGAAAATAATTGATGTTAACACTGAAACGAATAAAACTACTGAAAATAATTGATTTTAACATTGAATCCAAGAACACTGAAAGTAGTTGATTTTAACACTGAATCGAATAAAACTAAAAGAAAAAAAGCTGGATAAAAATGCAAACAGTAAAATGTTACCCCACGGAAATCCCACGTGACACGTGTTTTCGCAGCTACTTTGCTTTAATGGATAAACGGTCACGTGCTTAAAATCCCTGTCTTTTCCCCGTTTTTTGTGTGGGTGGCTAAAAATCAGTTTTATGAGAAAATATATTTAGTCTCAAATATATACGGTTTCCTCTGAATACAAAAACTTTAACAGCGGACCACTTAGCTTTTATTCTCTAGTACCATATATAGCTTGATGATTTATTAAATTTTGTTTACTTAAATAGGTAGTTATTTGTGATTATTAGGATGAATTCGTAACTGACTACTGACTCAATAACATAAATTTGAGAGTTTATTTGGGAAAACGGTCATTTAATTTTCTAAATATTGTGATTGAGCGAATTTATTTCTCAATTATTGTCTCTTCACATTAATTCTCGACGTTTTGTTTAACTGTTTAAATCAAAGACTAAAAGCCTTTAATTTTAATAGTAAAATATTTATATTCTAATAAAAAATATTAAGATTTTAAGTAAAAATAACAATAAATTTTTTAAAAATCCAAAAAATCTGAAAAATGAATTTTTTTTATAAAAATGCAAAAAAGTAAAAAAAAATTTAAGAAGTTTCTAAAATTTACAAATTAATAATAATTGAGTTATTATAAAAATAAAATTTTAACTTAAATATTAATTTTTCAATGATGAATTTTCAAAACATATATTTTCTAATCGCTAAAATTTTAAAATTAATAAAGACAATTTTTTTTGGTTTAATTGATTATTTTGAATAATTATCCAAAATATTTTGGATCTAGGTTTAAATAAATATTTGGATTATTTATCTAAAACCGTTTTTATGCAATCTACTTTGGATTAATTGACTATTTTAGGTTATTTATCTAAAAATACTTATTTATCCAAACTACTTTGGATTAATTGAATATTGTAGATTAATTGTATAAAAGTGTTTATTTTTCTGAATGATTTTGGATTATAATTGAAACCATTTTCTGAGATTTACTATTTATAATTGAAACTACTTTAGGGTTTGAGGGTTTAGATTTTAGAGTTTAGTGTTTGTTAGGGATGAAACCACTTTCTGAAATTTACGATTTTAGTAATGAATAAACCTAAAACCTTATAATAGTTTACACTTAAAAAATAATATTTTTGAAAATTTTATGTTTTAGAAATTAAATATTAAATAAATATTATAACTCAAATATTATTAATTCATAAACATTATAAAATTTTAATTTTTTTACTTTATAAAAAATTATTTTGGAATTTATTTTGATTTTTTGAAAAACATACTATTATTTTTTATTAAATATTATTATTTTGATTAAAATATTAATATTTTATTATTAAAATTAAAGGTTGGCTTTTTGAATGTTTGATTTAAACAGTCAAATACAACTTCGAGAATTAATATGAGCAGACAATAGTTGGAGAATAAATTCGCTCAATCAAAATATTTGAGGAATTAAATGACTGTTTTTCCGAGTTTATTTACAAAAAAAAATGCAAAAAAAAAAAAAACACGCTGATGAAATTGTGAAAAGAAAATGTTATAGCTGATTACTTCTGCAAATAGTACCATTTTTTTTATTGCGAAGTGAAATGTTATTTATCCAGTGCCGCATTAGCTAGATAAGCATGCATATAAATATTACTCATTTATAAGGAGATTTTAAAAGTGTACAACTTTTCAAAAATAATATTAGAAGAGGTAAATTCTAAAAAATATCATTTATAAAATGTAAATTATTTATAAGATTTTAGAGTTTTATCCTAAAATTGTTTCCACCCTTAGCAAACCTTATAAACCCTTGAATCTAAACCTCATACCTTAAAACTTAAAATATAATAGTTATTAAATCTTAAATTTTTATGTTTTTAACTTTAGAAAGGTTAACCTTAAATATGGAAATCTTATTGTGTTGGCTAGAATTAACACACAACCAAAAATTTGTCAAACGGATCTTTTAAAAAATTGTCGACTTTAACTCTGTGAATCACTTAGAAAGTAAAGGCAAAAGACAAGGAACAAAAAAAGGGAAGTGGAATACATAAAATACTAAACAAGCAAAAAGTACCCAAAGAGTCTAGAGCAGGCGATAAGGGTTTCACAACTTCGCAACATCGATTTTCTCTTTCGATTCGATCGGATTTTCTTCTAATTTCAAATCAAAGTCAAGATTCTGATCTACTAATCCATATGGATAAGGATCTCTGGAAATCGATACAGAGGTTAAGCCTCAATATTGGATATAATCTCCAGCCCATTCAACTATCATCGGAAACAAGGAGAAGAAACACAAGCTACAATCGACTGAGCATCATTGTGCGAGGACTTAACCCAACTCGTCAGAAATCTTCAAGGGATGTGTAATGTGGGGGTCGGATTCCACCCCGTCAAAATTGATACTTAGAAAGTAATCTCGAAGTATTTTCCTAGCTGATGAGCAAAGATCATCAGCCTAGCTGAAAATACTAACACTCGGAATTCGCCTAGCTGGATTTCTGCCTAGCTGAAATCCTACCTAGCTGAAAATAATTGTTCATATTTTCCTAGCTGGATTTCTGCCTAGCTGAAATCCATCGCAATCAGAACTTGCCTAGCTGGATTTTTGCCTAGCTGAAAACATTCGACGACTAGCTGAAGTACAAATCGCAAACATTCGACGACTAGTTGAAGTAAAATAACGATACTTACAACCAAACGACTAAAAGTTGGCGAGAAGCGTGAGCTCTGACCCGAGCTCGAGACCCGACCCGAGCTAGGATGAAGACGGTTGATCCGACTTAGGTTACAACGTGGGCCGACCTGGACCCGCGACACCAGATGGGCCGACCTGGACCTTCGACACCAGGTGGGCCGACCTGAAGCCCTCTTCGTAACGTGGGCCGAGCTGAATCCCCCGTCGGATAATGGGCCGAGCTGAACTCTAGGTGGGCCGAGCTGAGCCCTTCATGGCGTAATGGGCCGAGCTGCACTCTTGGTGGGCCGAGCGGACTTCCTCGGTGCATCTTGGGCCGAGCTCACGACAGTTAACCTAACGATGCAATCGCCAAACAAGATAGATATGAATCACGAGCAGATCTAAACGATAAGGAAGGAAATGGAAGATATATACGAAATTCCTTTGTTCTCGTACAGCTAGGGTCTGATTGTAATCTCTATATAAAGAGAAGTAGTCGTTCATTAGAAGACATCTTTTTCGACGCGAGAGAACACTAAGACTTTCTCTTGCGATCTTTGTACTTCAACAATAAACAAACACTTAAACACATCTTTTCGTCTCCGATAATTCGTACACATAGAAAGTTACGGATCCCTAAAAATTACACTACAAGTTTTGGTTACGAGTATTTCGGCTTTCTGACTCAAAGAATTTTCGGATCACGAACCACGCTACAATGGTAGACTCAACCACCTCGCATCCTGCTACCAATACGAACATGCCGTTCGGCATGCCCACCGAAACCACCATCGTGCCACCTGCCAGCAACAACCCACCAGGCGCGACCATCATCGAAGCCACGGATCCACCTCCCCGAACCGATGCTAACCTGACGGCCGAGCCGGTGACTCTGAACACTGTAGCGGTGATGCTGGAAAGGCTAACCAGAAGGGCAGACGAGCAGGACAAGGTTAACCTTACACTGACAGAAAAGTTGGGAGCGCTGACAGATAAATTGGGAGCGTTGACAGACGTGCCACGAGCCCGAAAGGCGACGAGGAAGGTCACTTTTACTCTGTGGCGCTTAGACTACTCGTCTCCTGGAAGGGAACGCCAGTCGAGCAGCATGTTCCCACTAACTCCTGCCGGAACCGACATTGATCATCCACTGGCGCTTGACCGCCATGCGAGACCAGCCGGTGACGACAGACACCCCCCTGGTCCGCCAAACCGCCGGGATACACCGATGCTCGAGGACGGCGAGATTGATCAAATGCTAGACCAGACCAGGCGTCAGACCACCATTCGCGACAGGACGGTAGCGGACCAGCGCGTGGAAGACTGTCAGTACGACGACTTCGAGGATGAAGAATACTACTTTGCCCAGAAGGCAGAAATTACGGAGATGGAGGCTTCATTGGCTAGAGCCGAAGCGACTGTGCGAGCGGTACGATCAGAGGTTCACACGGCAACGAGCAAAGGACACGAGATCAACCGCGTGTTGAGGAGGCCTAGACGACTCCATTCCCGCCTCGCATCACTGGTGCAATAGTTCCTAGCCTGGAAAGATCAGAATTCCAGAATACGAAGGCACCACAGACCTGAAGAGGCATCTAACGGCGTTTGCCATAGCGATGAACCAAGCCAACTTCCCTCTGAGACAAAAGGAAGCCGGATTTTGCTTGCTTTTCGTGGAACACGTGAAGGGACCGGCACTCCAGTGGTTCACTCGACTCTCTCAAAACTTGATCGACAGCTTCGACGAACTCTCGACGGTATTCTTGAAGCAATATTCAATATTCATGGGAGAAGACACAGCCGATGCTGACCTATGTGGGTTGGAGCAGAAGGAGAACTAACCGCTGCGCGAGTTCATCGTGAAGTTCAAGTCCATCCTCTTGCCGGTTGACGGCATCAGCAATGCAGCTGCGCTTAGGGCCCTGAAACAAGCGCTATGGTACACGTCCGAGTATCGCAAGGACATCGTTACCAACAAACCGGCAACCATCCAAGACGCGCTTCACCGAGCCAACGGCTTCATCGCGCAAGAAGAGGAGATGGAAGTTCTCAGAGCAAGGCACAACGTGCACTTAAACCCAACGTCCAAAAATGCACCAACGGCCGGGAACCAACGAAGCAGGACCAAATCATCATCCTCATCGTACGTAAACCACGAAGGCCCATGACTCACCGGCGCCCATAACTACCAAGCCGATGACAATCAAGACACCGGTAATGGGCGCGGTCGCGGCGACGACAGAGGTTTTGGTCGAGGAAGAGGACCATCCAACGTCTGGACCCAGAATCAAAACTCATATGACGAAAACGCTTACTGCGAGTATCACAAGGACGGCGGACATCCAACTTCGAAATGTAGAATCCTCGCCATGAGGCTTGTGGAAAAACTAGCTGCCGGTAAACTAAAGGGCAACATCAGCATCGACGATTTCGATTCCCCGGCAATGAAAGGCAACCAGCCAGCCGCAGCCCCACAAGTGGAAGACCAAAACAAACGTACAAGACAAGGAAAAGACGACCAGCAGGGAGGTCCCCGACAAAGGATCAACATGATCATGGGAGGTTCCGAGTACTGCATGGACACCGTCTCCGCCATTAAGGCCTTCCAACGAAGCGGCGACGCGATCCCTCGATGGTTTAGCGAGTCTGAATCATCTAACGACTCATCTCTCG
>OVAP01005388.1:0-13088 GCA_900406295.1 Aurinia saxatilis | reverse complement strand
CTATGTAATAATATGTCAAATAACTAATATGCTACAAAATTTTGCATCTATGACATTATCAAATTTTTCTTAGAAATACAAGGTGATTTATGCAAGATGGAAAAATTATGTTTATCTTANATATTATTACATGGAAAGATTGAAAATGTGTTACAAATGTTAAATATTAAAAGAACTACTAAAAATTTGTTATTAGTAATATGGTATTACTAAAAAATAGCTATATTTCTAAATGAACTACTAATGAACAAAATGCGAACCACTGGATTACTGCGGTATTACTAAGAGTAAAAAACTCAAAACTACCTTGTATTTAATACATCGTTTGCGTGCCAATTACAAATAAATTTCTTTAGTGTGGTGGTTTAAGGTGTCGTAAATGTATATGAGTTCACGACAACACTTTTTCTATTCTTTTTCTAATTAATTTTTTGTTTCTAGTCATCTTCTTCCTCCATTTCTCTGTATCAACGAAGACCCACTTTTTTTTTCCTTTTTTTTCATCATTTTCTTCATCCTCTTCCTTCTTAATCTTCTTATTCCTTTTCTTCTTTTCAATTATCTTCTTGACAACACTTTTTCTATTCTTTTTCTAATTATTTTTTTGTTTCTAGTCATCTTCTTCCTCAATTTCTCTGTATCAACGAAGACCCACTTTTTTTTTCCTTTTTTTCATCCTTCTTAATCTTCTTATTCCTTTTCTTCTTTTCAATTATCTCTTTGTTTTTAATCCGTAACTAATCTAAAAATATGTTGTAGATCCAATACAAATTTGATGTAGGAAGAAGAAGGAATGAAAGGAAAGATATAAAATGGGAAAAAAAATTTGAGATTGGATCGGGTTTAATTGGAATGGGTCGGATCTTGGTTGGATCGTAAATATGAAGTTTGTGTGAGGTTTGTTTGTATTTTTATTTCAATTTCGATTGAAAATAAAAGAAAAAGAAAATCATTTTCTGTTGAAGTCATTTGTGAATATGGAATAAAACTTAAGGTAGTAGTGGTGTTGATTCAAACTATTATGATGAAAAAGAAATCATTACTCTGACCATATTTCCCCCTTAAAACATGGGTAATGGAAAGAGACAATGTAAAATATCATGAAACAGAATGCATCTGATTGTTCCACATCCTAGCTAGTAACAACTATATGATTGAATTGTGTTTAGCTTCTCTGTTGTTGTTTTTCCAAAAAAAAAAACAAATTTTCATTTTTTTATATACTTTTGATTTTTTTCCTTTAGTTCTTACTACGAATAAAATGATAATACACACAATTATTAAAAATATTTGGGTTGAATATCCATCAATTTATTCATGATTACAATTACTATAGAAAAATCTTATAAACTAACAAATATTTAGTGATATAATCATAAATTTAATCTGATTGACAATTTTTTTTTGTAATTTTAATCTATGGACATTTAGGAGTCATCTACTGCATAGAATACAAGAATACATAATATATATCTCTGATCAACATCTTGAACGGCACAAATTGAAGAAGACCCCACCAATTAGAGATTATGTTAGCTAACATCTCTGTTCAGACACTTTCATGGTTATGAGGATTAAAAGACAAAGGAACAATCGAGAATCCATCATTCTTTCAAAGGCACACGATTAGTTGTAGGATTCAAAAGAACAATCGACACAGCATGCGTCGTCAAGTATTTTGGGCATACCCATGCTGAACGACACAAAATTGTTAGCAAATCCTCGGGAAGACAGGCCGATTTTTGAATTTTGTGTTTAGAAGAAATTGAAAAGAGCACTTGATGATTATCTTGTCAGAGATTTCATAGAAGTGGTTTGTGTCACCCAATTGTTTGTATTGAGAAAGTTGTAAAGAAATGGGGATTTCTGAGAGAAATCTCAAACTCAGTAGATGACCCGTAATTCTATACTGACATGGTTTTTTTTCTATTGCCTATTGTGGATGAAAGCTTGTTGATATAGACGTTGGTATCAGTATAGAAATACACTTGACTTTGGATGAGGTGATGACACATAGGACAATTTTAATAAGAAAAAATTGGTGAATAGGGTAGTTTTTGAGTTTATATTTTGCTAATAGGGTAGTTTTTAAGTTTTTTTTGATAAATGAGTAGTTTTACTCTAACAAAATGACTTTCTTAGCCTCTAATTGGTATTAATAATTTTTGGTTCAAAGAACAAACTAAACCGGTCATACGTAATTCAAACGAGTCACTAAATAAATTTTATAAAAACCAAATTCACAATTAGAAATATAATCAAATAAAAAACTGAGCAAAAAAAAGTTTCCCCAATTCATCTAGGATTTTTCTAATCAATTATCTACTCTCATCCAAATGAGTTTCTTTTCTGAAATTTCATCCGCATCCAAAACCCGCATATCTCCATCAACACAAACTCTAAAAAAACATTTTATTGGAATATGTATTTTAAAAAACCTTTTAAAAATCAGTGTTATTGGACTAGTGATTTTAACAAACACCATCAAATTCAGTGTTATTGGAAATATTTTAATCATTTGGTTTTAAGTGATTTTAGAGTGTTTTGGATGAGTTTCTTAGTTAAAAATGGAAATACTCAAATCACATGGTTTTAGGTGGAATTTGAAGTGATTTCATTAAAACTCTTTCAAATCATCAAAACTCTCCAAAACCTCATTAAACATCAAACCATTTCAAACTCATGATCCAATACACCCCCTAAACGTTGCAAACATGTTCACATATTTTAAACAACGTAAACCCCTGATTATATGAGATTACAACCTGCTTTTTGCTTCTACAAACCCTCTTCTAAGGTCATCTCCTATCTAATACGTCGTTTTATCGATTTTGAAAATCATCTATCATCCATCATCCAATTTGATGATCATCCACCATTCACCGTCCAATTCCACTATCCATTTTGATAATCATCTGTCATCCACCATCCAATTTGAAAAACATCTACCATCCACAATCCAATATCACCATCTATTTTAATAATTATCCACCATTCACCATCCAGTTTGATGATCATCTACCATCCACCGTTAAACTACTAGTTTTGTCTACTTTGGCATGGAGAAAAATCAGATATAAATCTTATGCAATATATATATTTTTTTTTACATGCTAAAATCAAATCTATTAATTAATCAAATCATAAATATATGATAAATCAAAATGGTTTAACACGTTTTAACTAGTTAGGCATAATGGAAAATTTAAATAGAAAAAACTAGTGAAACAACTTAAAAACTAATTATAAACTCAAAACTACCTAAAAACTAATTATAAACTCAAAACTATTATATTACCTAAAATTCTCTTTTAATAATGTGTTTTCTCAAATTATTAGTAGAGGATACTGGTGACTTCAGTGTCAATCTCGATGTTTACAAGTGGGAATGTTTGCCGTTTGAGATCTTAGATCATCACTCTTTACTTAATTATAAATGCAAAACGGCAAGCATGTTTTTACCAGTCAAGTCAAAATGTCAAATATACTGCGAGACTGAGACACTTTGACTCTCTCCGTCTCCGCCATGAAAAGACAGCGACCGAAGCTTACAAGTGACGACAGCCCAAGAACAACATTTCACTACAATACTCGATCTTCCAGTCGCAAAGAAATCTCTAGCAGCGACGCAATCGTTGCAAAATCGGCCTCACTTAGGGTTACAAAACGGAGGAAGAAGGAGATTTCAGATGACGGGAGCACAAAATCAGAATTTCATCTTCCGATTGATGTCATAGTGGAGATACTGAAACGATTACCTGTTATAACCCTAGCCAAGTTTCTCTGCGTTTCAAAGCTTTGGAGATCCATAATCCGTAGCCGCGATTTCATGAAATTGTATCTCATTGAGTCTTCGTATCGACCAGGTCGTCTCTTCTTCACTTTCAGGGGTGACAAAGATTGTTTGGTGTTCTCATCGAATCAAACGCTAAACCCAGGTGATGAATCTGTATCGGCTTACCATTTAAAGCATCCTTTTTATGAGAACATTATCAAATCTTCATCGTGCATTCATGATTTGATTTGCTATAGAACTGCTTCTCGCTCTGAGCTTGCCGTATACAACTCCACCACCAAAAGATCCATCACACTTCCCAGATTGGAACCCCACACTACTATCTTTAGACACTTCTTCTGCTATGATCCCATTGATGTTGTTTACAAAGTCTTGTGTATGACCAGACCCGGGTTTGTTTTTAAGGTTTTGACATTAGGAATTGGGAATGAGTGGAAGGTGATTGAACCTACTCATTCTCATGTTCCTTTCACTGGCCATCTTTGTACCAATGGAGTTTTATACTATGATGCATATGCTGACATAGAATGTAAGGAAGTTTTAGTCATGCGTTTTGATGTTAGGTCGGAAAAGTTTGATCTCATCAAAGGACCTGTAGCTCCCGATTTTACGCTTGAAATTGTTTCAAGTTTGACAAGGTATGAGGGGAAGCTAGCTATAATCTCCAATGACATTTCTTCCGATGGTAGTATGGTTATGTGGGTTTTAGAGGATGCACTGAAACATCAATGGTTGAAGAAGATTTTTGTTTTGCCTCATTCCTGGACGAGTTTAGCTCAGGAGACATGCATATCCTCATTACCACCACATGAGTTGCATGTTTTCCTTAACATCACTGATGCAGGTGAGCTTATTTTGACACCACTTTCAGCGTGTGTACCACCATTTTATGTGCTCTATTACGATCCGAAAAGAAAGAGTGTGCGAAAAGTGTCGATAGAAGGAATCATGGAGCATTCACTATTAAAATGGAAAAGAAGAAAGCCTTGGTTTCTGTGTGATATTTTCGCTAGTCAGTTTGAGAGTCTTACATTTTGGTAAAAATCATTCGAACACAAGATGATGGCATCATCTTCAAAATCTTCAGTGTCAGTTAGATCTTCTGTCCTCCCTCTAAGCTCTGTCGAAGTGTGACCTAACCTGTCTTTTATTCTTCCGTTGTGGTTATTTGGGAGGTTTCCATGATCATTGTCTTTAGTAGCGACTGTTTGTTTACGTTAATCATCGAAGTTTTATCTTTTGTAGCTACTGTAGTGTATTTTTAGTTTGTTACATTTCCGAATTGCCTGTGCATAATGCATAGTGATTCATGCTGAAACTTCTGAAATAGACTTCAGCAATATCATGTCTCTGTGTGAGGCTTAGGGATGCCACTTCTGCAATAGACTTGTATTAAGTTTAAGGATGCCCAGTTGAGTTTTGAATCCGAATTCTCTGGTTGATCTCTGGAAAATCAGAAGTATCTACATAGGTTTCAGTTTTATTTTATTTTTCTGACATTGCCGCTTCTGCTAGTTTGGCTCCGTTTGGGAAGGGATATAGACTGAATTGCAGTTATTTAGTAACTCGATTGTCTTGCGATGTTTGGTAACAGAAATAGTTTTCCGTTATGGCGCTAGGGGTTCATCACTCTTTCTTACTCGAAAATGGTAGCAAAATGGTGTTATAATTTGCAGCAAAATCCTTGAATGCTGAAACAAGGGTTTAAAATACTCTTCTCAGTTCTTTACAAAATCTCAAATTTTAACAACTGAAATATACGGTGCATCAAAGGGTATAAAGACCATAAAACTGAGAACCTTGGAGAGGAAGGAGAATACGTGAAGCAGAGTAGGGAACTGTAAGCTTTTAGATTGTTCGGAGTTATAACTTGTAACATTTTGAAGTGGAAAAAAAAACTCATTTGAATCGTTAAGTTCTTGAATTACATATCTCAAGATGGGCACACATTAACCCTTTTATTCTTTGTTGATACACCTAAAACAACTTGCCAATCCAAATACACGGAATTTTATAAGATGGTTGATAGCAAAAAATTGTACACAACTTGAGAGACACAAAAGAGTTTGGATAATGGATATCAAACTAAACATAACATATGATGCTGATGTTGACAACAGATCTTTTGCTTGCCATTTCTCTACGCTTCTCTTCTTACAAACCCATCACCCAATTCATCTTCTCCTCCATCTTCTTCCAAGTTTGGTTCCTTTTTGCTCTTGCTCACCAACTTGTACATGTAAAACGCCAATACACCACCACTGCAACAATATCCAACAAATTTAAGCCTTCTTCCTTTAGGTCACATTACAAGTAGCCAGTATATCAAACTGTGGTTTCTTTTCCTCATGAAACATTTGAATCTACGATCTAGGATCTTTGGTTGATAGACTAAGTAAATGTGTGAAGTATGAATAAATCTTTGTCTTGTGTTTTTTTTATAATAAAACTGCGAATGTATAATCATTTTGGGTTTAAAGTTTGTACCTCGTAAGGGTAGTCACAAAACCGGGGAACGTAGATCTCTGTAGAAAGAGAAAAAGAGAATGGATTAGGCTTCATTTAAAGCCACTGCTCAAATAAAACGTACCATTTGAAGTGTAATCATGTTACCTGGAAAAGTAGCAACTTCAACTCTCTCAAAAATATGATTGCCACTATAGCTGTTAAACCAAATATGTTGAACAAACTCAGAAATCACACTGGTAAAAATATAATTTCTTGTTCTAAAATCAGAATTTATGATTGAACAACTCCCAATATATCTTGAACTAAGCCTCAATCCTATAGAAATCAACAAAGCAATTTTAGCTATCCTCTGTGGTTAGGTAATTGGCATGTCACAGACTCACAGGGGTTATCAGAACCACACCCAACCAAAAGCACAAGTTTCGGTAATTAATGTGGAGTCTGAAGACTCCAGCAATTGAGATTGTGGCCTCATGAGTGATATGCAAAAGAGTCAATACATATGAGAAACTTTACTAACCCATCTGCCCTTTCAAGAATCTGGCAGATGATTCTCCTTTTCTCTGAGACTTTAGACTTGCCAGGCTCAATGCGAAAAGAGCTCCACCAAGAATGACTCCAAACCTAATGGCTGGAATGCTTCCCGTTACCATAAAGGAAATGAAACCACCCACAAGCAGAAGTAGACCTGTAAAGGTAGACATCTCTTTAACCATTCCATTCCTAGATTACACACCATGAAAAACTGAAAGATGAACAAGATATACAACATATATACCATAGGGTATTCCAACATGAAAATCCTCAGCTCGGGAGACGTCTTTCAGGTCCTCAGTGGACGCAAAAGCTTCAACAATCTCCTTCACATCCGAAGGTGATTCTTCTGCTGCTTTCAATATATACTCTCTACCCTCCTCGCTAACCACTTTTGCTTTCGAACCCAATTCTTCTTTCGCCTTTTCCGCTTGAATCTTAAGTTGCTCCGAAGTATCTTTCAAGATTGTCATTGCTTTCTGAGAGTTAACGGTGTAAGCCTCCGATGAAACGCTCTGCATCTTCGATATATGCTCTTTGAAAGACTCAAGAGTTTGTTTCCACGCTTCCTGAGATGATGCATCATCACTTTCACCATCTACATCACTACTCTTCTCCTTCTCCACCTCAACACCTGATTGCTCCTGCTCAAACAATATCCATCATTCACAAATCCGCAACTAAACATACCAAAGTCAAACACTTTCCGTTTCCTAATCATAATCTAGACATTTACAAGATAAAGCATCCTCATTTCGTAATACCCAACAGAGAAATTACAATACTCACCAGCGAGTCTTCATGAGATGCAGCAAAAGCAACGAAAGATCGATTAAGCAAGACTTCTGAAGTAAACCCAAAACGTGATCTTGTACACGAGAACTTCGGAGGAACGAAATTGCGTCGGCTAAGAAGAGAACGTGGTGGAGCAGAGAAGGTCTTTAAGGGGGGACGAGAGTGAGCTCTGTAAAGCAAGCTAGAATTAGGGTTTCTGATAGACATCAGCTCCATTGGAATACTCATCGGCTGGAGAAGGAGAAGGAGATAGAGAGAGTTTTGATTAGGTAGGGATTCAAGAGACTGTGAATTGCTTCAACGAGGAAGCAAGGAATTTGAGTGAATCAACAACGCAACATAAAAGATGTTTTTTGAAAACGACGTCGCTATGTTTGGAATAACCTAAGTGAATTTGAGTGGGCTTATTGAAAATATCTTGGTGTTTCAGTAGCCCCCTCTGGATGATGTAGAGTCTTTCACTTATGGCCTACTAAACGCAATTTAATTACTCGTTTTACTTTAGTAAGAATATGATATATAAGAATAACGTAAGCTTTTTTTCGTAAAAGAAGAATAACGTAAGCTTCAAATTTTAAATTTATCATATAATGTTGTTTGCGTACATAGTAGATACGATACGTCCAATTAATACGATCGCCATAATAGAAAAAAAAAAGACAGGAACGTAATAAGAACTTTAGAACAAGATCAGACATTCGAACATCTTATTTAATATTGTCTGAATGAATACATTGTATATTTTATATAAAAACGTCTTGATTCAAGCTTCATATCCGAACGCCGCTCATTTCACACTGCAACAACAACCAATTTTATATAAGATTTTATTTTTATATAAAATATGTAATTTACATATATATGTATAGAGAATAATTAAGATTTAACACATACTTGTTGCAGTTGGTACTGGGGCTGATTGCGTAAGGAACATCGACTCCGCATGCCTTAGGAAGTCCAGCTGCAAGGCCAAGATTGAGACTAGATCCTAAGGATGTAGCTGCTTCTTTAAGGCAATTGCAAGCTTGCTGACGGTCCGGGGTTGTACGAGCCATTCCATTAAGGTTGTTGACGCTGGTGCAACACGTTGCGGGGAGTGGTGCACCGGAGGTCAAGTAGCCAATGCACGGTGCCATAGTGCTGGTAACTGTGCCACATGTCAGAGCGTTCGTTGCGATTGGACCGGCCACAATCATGCAAGCCAAGACCAAGCATGCTAACTTCATTACTAAAGCCATGTTGATTTGGAAAAGCGAGATGCGTGTATACTTGGGGGAGTGTGTTTTTAGGTAGACAAGAAAAGTATGTAATGATGTGTGTGATGTAGAGAGTCGAGAGAGTGAGTGTTTATATAGACAAGGAAAGTTAATGTTATGGATGTGAATGGGATTTAAGGAAAAAGAGTAGTTGGCTGGTTTTTGGTCTCATTTAATGTAGAGGTTCCAAACTTCCAATTATATTGCACCTCTCATCTATTTTGTTTGACTTTTTAGTTCAACTTTATTTTCTGAAATGGTTTGTCTCATTTTAATAATGTAGTTACTCGCATTCTATTGTTTTCTCAAGATTTTCAAGACTATTATAGATGTGAACGGATAAATAGTTGTTTTACGTAGAATTATATTATCCTTTCAAGCTTATAATCAGCTGATAAATTTTTTTTTTTGCTTTTCTTTGATCGACTACACAGATCGGTGACTAGAAATTGATTTTGAGAAGATCGTTTCACTAGCCTTGCCGAAATCAGATCTGATGAGATTGATACCGGAGTTCTTTCTCTACGGTGTTGGTCCTTCTCTCTGATCTTTGATTGGGGCTTTCCAATCTGGTTAATTTCGGTGTGGTTTGTGACTTTGCATGTACCTTTGTGGTACTTGTTTGATCTTTCTCCAATTTTCGGTCGCGATCTTGTTTTGTACTTAGCTTTGGATCCTGATTAGCCTTAATATAGTTCTACGGTTGTTCTCTATTGGATTGGTACGAATCTTGATCGGGAGTCTGATGGTTTGGGTCTTTGTTCAAGCTCTTTTGAGAAGTTCTGGCCTCCCTACCCTTTCGAAGCCTGTGAATCTTCACCCAATAAGTGTTCGGTTCCTGCTCTTCCTCAGTGGCTCGTCTTGTCTAGATTCGAGCAATAAAAAGAGGCTTGTGGTGGTAATTGGATTTGAAGACCGCTGGAGTTTCAACATGGTCTGCTCCTCCTGATTCTGCTTTACCGCTTGAAGATTGTGATCTTATTCATCTACCATTTTTGGTAGACTAAAGATGTCTAATGGCATTTTTGATACCTTTGAGAACCATAGTCTTCTGGTCAAATTTGTATTAGTTTCATAGGTTACATCCAGAAATTCATGTTTTGGTTAATGTTGAGTCTGGCTTTTGACTGGTTGTAGACTCCGGGACTTGGTGTGTCGTCGGTATCTCTCCTTCTGTTTAATAAAATTCAGTGAAAAAAAAAAAAATCAGCTGATAAACATATTATACATGTTTTGTTGACCAAAAAAATTAAAAAATAATATATATAGTATGAGTTGCAAGGATAAGTGCACAGGAGATCGAGTTGCTGCATTCAAATACGAAAATTAGATACAAAACAGAATACAGATTTTTGGATACAATCAGCACTATATAGTGTTTGGATGTATCAGGTGAATCCACAAGTAAAACTATAAAATTCTCTGATAATCTTTCTGATGTAATATTATCATTTCAGATACAACAGAATAAATCACCAATTTTGTTATAATCACATTTGTATTGGAATTGCAAGGTCACAAAATATAAAAATGAGTATTTGGCGCCCAAATTATATAATCACATTATGATGGTAAAACTGGAAAATTCCTTCTTCTTTTTTTTTGTAACTTTTGATTTTCAAAAATCGATTTTTATAATATGTATTGCCCTGAAAAAATCGAATATTTTAGTAAAGAGATAAGAAAAATAGAGAGATTTGTTTTGATTTAGTTCCGGTTTATATAAAGACAATTCGACTTTTTTGTAAATCCATTTTTTTTCTTGTTTGGGATGGTTTAGAAAAATAAAAGGAGAAGAAGTTTTGCCTGTTAAGGATTCAAGAGTTGTGTGTGTCTTTGAAAATTCCTAAGGAAATGGAGTTGGCTTTAAGCAATATCTCAATTAGTTTTTCTTGTAACAACATTGCAATAACAAATTTTCTAAACATTTATGTTTCTTTCTAAAATCAGAGCTCGAATCAAGATGATCATGATTGAGACCTGAGTAATTTTGGGATAAATGAATCGGATAACAGCTCGTCGCCTCGTTCACAGATTTGATCACATTTTTTAAATTTTGATTTTGTGTCAGAAAAAAAAAATATATATTTCATGAAAAGTATAAAATGACACAGTTTTCTAGACTATGTTTGGACCATACGAAAAACATTATACTGCCTTGCTCCCATGTTTTAGTTGTGAATGGCCTAGATGTTAGAAAACAGGAAGAAGAAGAAGAGCAGAGGAGAATGGAAGAATGAAACTTATTATTAAAACAGAGGACAACAACATCCTTTATAGGATTGTACAATTACAATACCAAGAAACACAAAAATCTTAGCAACTCATTACTTCTCTTGGTAAAGACAAGAATTGATTGTTCAAAGGGACACAAAGAGTTTTCTTGACCAAGGACTTTGACCGACATTGTTGAAGATGCATATCCTCTTCTTCCTGCAACACCTCATGAGTTGGGCTTTGCATAACATTGACGAGTCCCAGTTCATATCCACAGTCCACTAGAGCTGTATAACTCTCACTAGATGCAGAGCATTGCAAGTTTCAAGCGGAGTTTGAAACTGGAAGTGATGTGGGTTTACGCCCATGAGCTTTAGAGAATGGGTGCATATACACCTAGTAAAATCTTTATAATTTAAATTTAATTTGTGAAAATCTCAAAGGATCCACTAGATTATATATATAGTTAACCTAATCTTTGTCCAGTGTAATCGCAAAATTGATTCTCTGTTTAGCTATTTTCTTTTCTGCTGTTTCTTAACAAATTGTGCATCAAGTTAGAAATTCTTCTAGATATATCTTTGGTTGTCATTTGTCAAGATGGAATTCCAAACAAAAACATATATGAAATGGGTGATATCATGATAGCAGAGTTATGGAGCTAGTGTTATTTGTAACGGGATTAAACATTTTTAAAAATCACATAATAGTATCAAATTATTTATTTAAAATATTTTTTGTTTATTATTTTTTTTATCTGAAATTCCGTAACTTATAGCTGTTTAAGTATTTCTTATTAAGTATTTTTCGAACGCAAATTCAACCTAAAAAATGAACCAAACTCGACCATGTACTGACAAAATATTCAAACAGAACCTATAATATTAAACCCAAAAACCCGAGAATCTAATCCGAACGGGTATTCCGAATGTCTATGTCTAACTTTTATTCTCCAGTTTATTATATTTTTTTTGAATTTGTAGTTTTAGAAAAGTTTAACATTTTTAAAGAGGTACAAAATAATAATCTATCTCGTGTTTATATTTAGTAATAGTTATGTCTATCTAAAGTGATTTTTTTAGTGGAATACATGTTTAAAGTTAAGTGTACAATATTTATTTAGTAAATTAACTGTACAATATGATCATCATTTACAATATCATTATTTTTCACTACTGTTTTTTTAAATCATATTTATTTTGAAATATGCGTTTTTACTATATAAATAATACCACACTTTTATTCTACCTTTTAATTTCGTTGTCACCTTGTGCTCAAGTTTTGGAAAGCTTGGTAAATCTATTGAAAGTTGTGACTAATATTTTGGAAAAATGAAGATCTGTTTTTGTTTGTGTTTTCAGTTCGTCTCACTTGACTACCGTACCACCACCACCACTCTTTAGCATTTCAATAGTTTTTGTTTGTAGAAGAAAAAACTGCCTATTTAGACACCAAGTATTGGAGCATGTGACTATAGACTCATAAAAAGTTTGTAATGATCTAAATATACACCAACTTATATAAAACATCACACGACATCACAATTATATAGTATTTTGGTCTAAATCATCAAACCGTTAACGGATGTTAGTTTTTCCGTGAGATTAATTTGTTGATGTGGCATTGTTGTGATGGATCTTGATGTCGTGTCAGACCAATTAACATCACTGAAACTGTGCGGGATAAGTTAGATTCAACTGTAACGATTGAAAAGATGTGGTGGAAGCTGCCATATGAACCGATACGAGATAATAAGCCATTGTGGAGAGACATTGAACAAAAAAATCTAGAGGATGAATGAAGCTTGCAACTGGACATTTTTTTGGATATCTTCATAGAAGAAGGGGCTCGTGATCCATTCATTCCTGGAGATGCTGATGATGATGAAACTGAGGAGAGTTCAGAGGATTCAGACTTTTAGAGGACGAAGAATACACTGAGCGAGACTGTCCTTGGAATATTTACTGGGAAAGACAAAACTGGTTCATGTTCAATTTTCGGTTCAATGTTTTTGTTCAATT
>OVAP01005387.1:0-13088 GCA_900406295.1 Aurinia saxatilis | reverse complement strand
AGCGTTCCATCACCAACATCCTATCTGCAAAAGACCACGGACCGCGGCGCAGAACAGTGTCAAGCGATTCTTCCGTTGGGAAGATGAATTGAAAGCGCCGACCCTCGATGATACGTCCGTGCACAAGGCCGCTCAAACCCCACACCGGCTTTGTTAATATTCTCTTTGTTAATGTAAATAATTCATTAGGTTCATAAAACTTAGCATGGTTTAATAAATGGAGATGTCACACATTCTTTATATGTCTCAGGTTTAATAAATCCTTTTTTAATATCCAAACCTTCTGAATAAAATTATAGAATTTTTATAAAATTTTTAAGAAAATAATTAAATATTATAAAACATTATAAAATCTTACAAAACCTTATAAACATTTTTAAATCTTTAAGATTTTTATAAAATTAATTTATAAAACCTTGTAAATAAAAAATTTTAAAACCTTATAAAAACATAAAAAAAATTATAATGTAGCTTTTAAAACCTGTTAAAACCATTTAAATAAAATTATAAAGTTAGAAAGCAATTTTTAAAATCTTTTAAAGAACTAGAAAGTGACTTTAAAATTTTTTAAAACCTTTTAAAAATTAGAAAGTAGCTTTTTAAGAGATTTTTTAAAAATTAGAAAATAACTTTTAAAATCTATTAAATCCTTATAAGTATCATATAAATCGTTTTATAAGTTATAATACCTTATAAAGAACATTATAGCGATTTTATAAATTTTTACAAGGTTTTATAAGGTTTTATAAAATCTTATAAAACCTTTTAAAACATTTTAAAACATTTTAGAAATTTATAAAAGAGAAATTTTAAGATATGCCCATTTCAAAAATACTTTCATTTATCTTTCAAAAATACCATTTTGGATTTTGGGTTGATTTAATGTTTAATTTAGGGCTTAAACTATTTGGGTTTATATGTGAGGTATTAGGGATTATATTTTAGGAGTTTTGGATTTAATAAGAACTAAAACCTTTTTTAGGGTTTACCCTAAACCCGACATTCTAAAACCTACAACTCTACAAAACATTATAGAATATTTTAAAATATTAAAAATGATAATTTATATTGAATTTAGTTTGAAAATAATATATTTTTAAAAAATAACAAAAAAAAGGGATATTTTAAAAAATGTGAACAAGGGACATTTTTTAGATTCTCCTTTATAAAACCTCTGATATATGGCTAAAACGTTCCATCCTTTGTTTCACCGTTACAGCGACTTCAACAATCAACAACGTATTTCCTCTATCAAATCTTGGGACAGATTAGAGATCATCGTCATTGTTTTAAAAAAGAACAAACAATGATGTGTTTTCTTAACTTGTCCACTCTTTATATAAAGAAATGAAACACATCATCGGCATCGTTATTGTTTCACCGTTACCGATAACTTCAACAATCAACAGCGTTGTCCACAACAAGATTCATGAACTAGCTTGTAAAGTCGACGAAGAGTCCCAACAACCATTCCGTTGGCATTAAGCTTAACTACGTTGAAGGAAAACATCAAGAGACATTAACTTCTCTTGACCATACCGAAGTTAAACTTAAAACATAACCACAAGAAGATGATAAGTGACAACAAGCAAAATCCAGTACCTAACCAGGAGGAAAGAAAAACAAACAACAGATGGTACTATGAATGATAGATTATCACCACATTATTTATACAAGAAACCAAAACAGTGAAGCTAGCCAACAATGATTGAAACAGAGATTTGTGGTAAACTTGTAGCATTGTATCTAATAATGAAGCTGCATATAAAACTCTAAACCTGATACATCCAAAACACACACATATATATTCAATAATACCAGAAATCAAATCTGAACTATACAGGACTGTGTATAAGTTGGCTACATATTTCAGGCACTGGTTTTTTGCTTATCCTACCTCCTAAGTAATCGTTTCGCAAAACTGAACTACACTGAAATGCTCACCATTAGACACAAATCATCAACGCTAATTATTTGACTTTAGCAAACACTAAATTTTGCAGGATCAGTAGAGAGAAGGAGAGCTATTTAGCAGCGACTAGAGATTGGAAAAACTTCTCGGTCACATAATCCTTCTCGTTGGTGTTCTCAAAAGCTAGACTGAATTTTTAGTGCGTAAGAGCTTCACCCTTCTCCACAGAAGTATATGACTTGAATCAAACTAAATATCTCCCTAGAATTCAGAAATCAGTTCAAAAGTTGCAAGCAATTTTTAGCAAGAGATTAGGCGAATCTGAAACTCTCTAAACAGAAAAATTGGACGAAGAGATTGAAACTTACTTTGGATTTTCTTTTCCATGTACCTGCATCACATGAAACCAAAATAAACCACGAAGAATAAGGACGAAACCAAAACGTCAAAGTGAATGGACTACGTAGAAGAAATTGAAAATCGAAAGGAAGAGAACTTAATGCTTGAGATCCGGAGGCTGACCGGAAGGACTTGAATCCGGAGGCCGTCGATGCTCGCAGTCGATGTTTTGGGAATCGCCAGAGAGACGAATCGTGAAATCGATCGGTTTTGTTCCTCTCGTTTCTTCAATCGTCATCAACGTCTCGATTTCAGCAACACCGATCTACAGTTCCAAAAGCCATGAGACTGAGAGACGAGATAAAAGTACACGCCGGGAGATAATCTTCGTCGAGTTTGATCGCCGGAGATGCTTATCAAATCTCTTAATCGCCGTCGCCGAAAAAGAAGTGTAAAAGAAACAAGCGAGAAATAAAAATGATGGAGGGGTAAAATTGTCAATTGATAAAGGAAGGAGAGGAATTTCTCCTTCTTCGGACATTTTAAAAAAATAACACTTCAAAACGAGTATTTTTTAGATCGCTCTTCTTATTAATACTAATATAGTTTAAAGTGATTGATGATTTGTTTTTTTTCTCATACAAAGTTAATATTAAATAAATCTCACATGGATTTAGTTTAAATGTAAATTAGGAAATACCAAATATGACATGTCTTTTAAATTAGGGTTCATAGACACTTTGATGATTTTGTGGAGAAGTCTCAATTCCTCTACCATTTGATTTGGGTTCCACCAAATTCTCTTCTTCCATTGAATTTGGGAAAAAAGAGTTCTTTGTTTTACAGAAGGTCTTCGGTTGAAAGAGTTCTTCCGTTCGAAACTGTCCCATTTAGGAATTGCTTTTACCTTCGGATTTCTCCATGTTTAATAGAGATGAGCTTTGAACGGAATCTGAATCAAAACCCAGAGAGATGGACAGTTTTCAGCCTCGATCTTATGTGTTGGCTTCTGAAAGGTAAACTTCGATTTTATCTCAAAATTTTGATTTGGTTCTCAATTCTGTATCAATTTTTTCTTTTACGCAGATTGCTTCCAGAAGTATTGTACTTATTTGATGTAAAAGAAGGTGTGAAGTGTGGTAGATTTGAGTTAGCTACATTTATTGGGTTATCCATATTTCAGGATATAGTCGTGGTACATATAACTTTTTTTTCTCTTTCGACAAAATATGCTTGGTTGTATTTAAATTGTGTTGGTGGTGAGGAAGAAAGAGAGAGAACTGGAGAGGAGACTGAGTGGGAGAAAAATAAGATTGAAGCAGAGAACTAAAGGATAGATATAGACAGGTTTAGAAGGAATGGAGAATGATCTGTTTATTTTGTGAAACAACACAATCACGGAACCTATTTGAGTGAAAGAACAAGATGATATGAGCTTGTTTGGTGTGGGTGAAATTCTGTTTTAAAAGGAAGAGGTGGTCTGTTTCTTTTGGTTTATATACCATTAGTACTTTTCCTTTTAATATAAAGGATGTGAATTTTATTTGCAGGGGGAGGTGACAAGTTTGAGAGTTGTCACGCATAATTGTTACATGTTGGTTTCACTTCTTTTGGTTTGTGACATAAATATCTAGCTGATCTTAATTTATGAGCTTATACACATTTACCATTGAACTCTACAACAGTTTCAATATATTGTATTAGAGAAGAATGTTGTTACAGAGAATAACATGTAAATCGATGGTTTTGAAAAATGTTTTTGTTTTCCATTTTTGTGTTTTTGATATAAAGTTGTTCTTCAATAGTTTTACAAGGATTTACTTTACTAACAAGATAAAGCTGGTGTTGTGTTAGTGAGCTCATTATTTGTTCTCTTTTTCAACAACTTTTAGTTATGATTTTGTTGTAGGAATAGGCAATCCATTTTTCCGATGATTCCAGAATCCAGATTCGAGCCATGTTTCCAGTCGCTTTAATTTTTTTGGGTTTTGAATCAGGCTGATTGAGAAGGAGACCTCGCCACAGTCAATTCGTGTGGATTACTCTGTTAACGACGAGGAGAAGAAGAAAGAGTCTGAGTCATCCTCTTCTCTCATCTCTAG
The DNA here is from genome assembly GCA_900406295.1 of Aurinia saxatilis. NCBI lineage: Eukaryota > Viridiplantae > Streptophyta > Magnoliopsida > Brassicales > Brassicaceae > Aurinia > Aurinia saxatilis. The sequence continues at coordinate 8,735 of OVAP01005387.1, read as the reverse complement.
ATTAATTCTCAAGTCTCGTTTCTCTCACTTTAAGCAGAGTTTTTAACAGGAAGAGTTATCTGGGTTTCTGAGCTTTAGTAAAATGATGAGTATAGTATGTGGTCTGGCTAGATTAGTGCGAGGCTGACTCAGATCTTAGAACCCCTTCATCGTAAACACTTACTTTAACGTTGAACATCATTCACATTCAAATAAGCAGTATAAATTTAAATCGTGTTGGTTTGAGTATGAGTCAGGATTGTTATTCGCAGTTTCAAGTTTTCTTTATTGGGTTTTTGTGGGTTTTTCATTGTTATGCATTTTTATGCTTGTGAATGTAATGATGATAGGCTAAAATTCACAAGTTGTTTTTGGAATCCAAATTTAGAACAAGTAAGAAAGATGAAATCAAGTTACGTATGATTCAGAAAGAGAGGTTTTTTTTTTTGGGTCAACAAACATGTTTCATTCAACATTCAAATAGCAGGAACAGAGTTTTCAAAAGAAAGGAGAGTAGACTTTGCCACAAAGTCTGCAACAGAATTTAAAGTGCGTGAACTAAACTTAAAAGAGATAGTGCTAAAGTAAGATTCNTGCTAAAGCAAGATTGCAGATGATGGATGTCTTCTAAGATGCTAAAGATATCCAGATGGTCAGAGGTGCCATTGAGAAGATTTGCGAGCACTTGAGAATCTGATTAGTTATGTTCTTTAATATGTGCTAAATCTGATTTGGGTTTGTGAACTTTCTTATCATCAGTGTATACTTCTTTCGTCATGTGATTGTTTCATCAATGTGATGTTTGCCTAATTATTTCCTCCTTCTTTTATGTTATGGCTTCCGGAAAAGCAACGTCAATCAAAATTCCTCTTATACTACCTTTGTTATTTGAATTCACAGACTTGATCAGCTTATAATTTTGACTCAATAGATCTTCATTACTGAGGTCTCCCGTGGTACTTGATCAGCTTCTAGCTAAGTTCAATGCTTTGCCAAATGCTTGGTTGACCCTTTTCGTCCAGATTTTTGTTTTCCATCGACAGACATCAATTATACCCATATGTTTTTAGAGTCAGACAAATACACTGCAGAGTCAGACAAATATAATTCATGACTCTGAAACTTATTTCAGAGAGATGTAAGGAAAAACACAAAAAGCAGGCATAAGAGTACAAAAAGAAAATTACAGAGACACGTAAAAAAGCTAATGTTGCCATGAGAAAATCTATGGACATTGACGTTGTTGGGATTTGACAAACTGTTCTTTGAGAATTTGGATGATTGTGATTTGAGTAATGGCAAGAGATCCAAATATGTAGCAAGATAAATATGGGGTTCTTTAAAAAATTTCTTTTTTTTTTGTCGACCTTTAAAAATTTTACTTTCATAAATTTATTTCTTCAAGTACTTAAGATGATGAGCAATATATTCATTTAGAGAGAAAAAAAGTACTTAAGATTATAAAATAATTATTACTATGTATGAATATATTTATGAGTCAGATATATTGTCATATATATGTAGGATGTACATTGTCCATATCTATGAGATGAATATATTTATTTGTTAGATATATTCTCATATATGTACATTTCCATTTTTTTTTTTCCTTTTTTTGGTCGGCTTACATTGTTGATAGGGTTTAATGCAAAACAATCATTCAACTCAACTAAATCATGCAATATAAAAATTAGTTTTACTCTCGATTCAAATTTGCAACATGTTGGTGTTCTAATAGGCGTGTAATCAATAAGCTAAGAAAACATTCAATCGTAAACTATCTCAAATTTCTTTAATAAACTATATTTGATTTTTAAGAAAATAAAAATTCTCCTATGTGCCCAAAAAATATAAAATTATCTCTTGTGCCTATGAAAAATCAAAACTGAAATTAGGGTTTAGGTTTTTTTTTTTTTGTGCCATTTTTCTCTACTTCGTAACATTTTTTAGGGTAAACTTGTAAAACAAATAGAGTTAAAGGGTTATATTGCATGGTTTAGTTGAGTTGAAGGGTTGTTTTGCATTTTTCTAACGTTGTGAGTAAACTTGCAAAAATGGTTAATCTCAATATAAAATGTACACATGACTTTGAACGGACATAATCTATTTTTATAATATATATAACTTTGATTCTGAAATCAATACACACACACACACATATATATATATATATATATATATATCAAAGTTTGAGAACACTTCTTATGTCATTTATATTGTGATATAGGTAAAAGCATAATGTGATCTAGATGATCGGCATGGGGCACAAGGGGGCGAAGTAAAATGTAAGTGTTTTTTGTTACTTTGGTTACACTGATCTTTATTTTGCATTATCGTTTAAAGAAGAAACTACAAAATATATTACTCTTATGTTACTTACAAACACATGATACAAATTATGAGAACCGAATTTTCATATAGTATATAATTAGAATTATGTTCGATTTTACTATATAATCGATAATCAAAATCTTAACACTCCGCATAGAGTGCAGACCAATTACCTAAAATCTAAAGTTAATTCCAGGACATTACTTAAGGTTTTGATTATAGACAAAGACGGAAATCAACAAAATAAAATCATGAATGTGATCTACAACATAAGTTTTCAACAATTTGTTTTAGTTTTCCATTTTAGTTTATCTCATTTTTATTGTTTTCGTTTTCCAAACAATTTTTTTACATCTTGAAATACAATTTTATGAGTACTTTAAACATTTTGCATTTACCCTTTTGTTCATTATTTTCTGATATCAGAAAAACACTAATTAGAGTTTTAAATTTTATATTTGAATACATTCGAGCCCGCGCATGGTGCGGGCAACTAACCTAGTTCTCTTTTAACATTGTGTGTATATTTTAACATGATTCTATAATACATATTGTAACATTGGGTATATCTTTTTTGGGTGTGTTTCCCATTGACAAATAAAATAAAATATGTACTTGTTAATAAAAACATTGGGTATATATGTATAATCAACAGGAAAAACACCAAAAAATACACCAACTATTTTTTGTTTGCCATAAATATACATGAATTATTTGTGTTGCCATATTAATACACCAAGTGCATTTCTTGTCCAGATTAATATATAAACTCATTAGTTTTATAATTTTAATATACGAACTTTAAACAATGTGTAAAATTACTTTTGAAATTTCAGTTTTGCTCTTAATTTTCTATAAAATAAATTTAAAATGTTTTATAATATTTTATAGGGGGTTAGGGTTTAAAATCTAATGTTTAGAGTTATTACCCAAAACCCTAAAATTCTAAACCTTAAAAACAGTTTTCAGCTCTATAACATATTAAAATTTATTATTATTATTTTTTTTTTTGCATCTTGTAAATATTTATATCTGAGTTTTATTCAAAATCTTAATTTAAGAGAGGAACTTGATGGCGAAACTAGATAATTTTTTTTATTTTAGCAACAAGCAAAACTAGAATTTCAAAATTAATTTTATATGTTGGTTAAAATTGGTCTATTACAGTTACAAAATGGAAAAAAGGTTTAAAAAACTCCACTTTCAAATGTGTTCATTTAATACCCAAGCTTTTAAATTTTTTGTTTTATTCATCCAAAAACACAAAAGTATTCAAATAAATAATACATTTATAAAAAAATGTTCATTTAGAGCCCGCAATTATTTTCCCATCAAATTGTTGAAATACATTTATAATTATGTTAACATGATGATAAAATAGCATTTAAACTTAAAAAATGATCAGATAAACAACACATTTAACATGTAATTTAACTAATTTTAAGAACCAAATCTAATATATAAAAGTGAAGGGGGCACTCTCCATGGTGTGACACATGGCCACCCTACTTGATTGACACATGTCTTTTTGAATTAATTAAAGTAATTTTATTCAATTAATTTTGAAGTAATGTTAAACCCATATTTAAAGATGAATTAACTCCATTCTACTTGCCCATTACACTCCTCCATGGATCTCTCTTTAAAATGTTGTGTGGAGTTTTCAAATATATAATTTAAACAACCTATATACTATTTTTTCTGTTTCACAAAGATAAATTATGAATAATAATAATAATAAAATTTCTCTCTCATTTTTTTCCCCTCCGCGAGGATGAATTCTTCTTTATCCTTCATCCTCCTTTCTGTATGAAGATTTGTGTGTGAGTTCTCTGATGGTGAGTTTGGGCATCTCGTGAGTTTGGGCATGATTATAGCGCATCGATTCTCGGAAAAGAATCGTAGATCTGTGATAAGGGGATCTCACGGTTGGGTGGGATTGATTTGGGTTCTGGTTCGACCTCAGTGGTCATGGATGCGTTGGACAATTAATGGGAGATGGCGGGGACTGGGGATGTGTCCGTTTTCGATCCACTCTGGAAACGCGGTGTGTGGGGATGCAGTTGTGATGGGGTTCGTGCTTCTTTTTGGTGGTGGAGCGATGGTGGATCTCGGGCAAGTGATTTGGGATGTCGTTGTCGAGATCCCTGCACAAGAGACAGAGTGGATGACTTTCTCGCTCTCGGTTGTGGAGATCCCGAAAGGGGATTGGATAATATGGATTCGATACATGGATTGTTTGTTACAAAATAAGGGTCAATGGAATGGTCCAAGGGTAAATCAAGAGGATTCAAGTAGGGTAGAACAGTTAAGCTACCTCCACTCATGGGCAATTAAGCTAATTGAGTGGTCCAAGTTGATTATGAGTTATTATCAAATGCGGGATATAGGTTTAATTTTGGAATGTGGAGATATTGATTATCATAGGATCTTGATTACGGATATCAGAGGGGGATATGGTAACTATTACCATATTCGATTCCCGAATCACCTCAATCTAGGTGTCTGGTCTCTTTGGATATTCTTTGGGCACAAATCGAGGAGGTAACTCAGCGGATTTTCTATTGGTCTGATACGTCATTCCAGGTGCTATTAAGATGTCGATTCTTATGGAGTTTCATTGTTGTTGTATATACACAGATTATCTTAGCTCCTGGCATTCTTATCTCGATGCTCTTGTTTATTAGCAATAGTTTTTTGGTGTTCCTGGTTCCTGTGCACATTCAAGGTATCAAAGTTTTTTTATATAAACTGTATTCATTTGGTTGTTGTTCTTTGGGTGTTTGGGGATTTTTCCTTTGTTGGATGTGGCTGTTCTGGTATTTCTGGTAACTCAAACGTTTTTTGTGTGGTTTTACAGGCTATCATGAAGCAATTAGATGTGGCTTCAGGAAAAAATCCCATCTCTAAATGTGCGGTGATTAAGGTGTCCAAGGTGGACATTGCAAGATGAATTGAGCAGCAATTTCGAGCATATGGAGGCTTTCATCCATAATATGCAAAAATATTGGAGGCTAGAGGGCAAGGTGGCAGGTACTGATCTAGGGCGGGACAGATTCCTCTTCAAGTTCCCTGACAAGCTGGCCATGCAAACGGTGTTAGCCAATGAACCATATCATTATGATTCTGGATGGTCACGGTGGTACATTGGGAGCCACGGCGTACTGATGATTTCCCGTCGGATATCAGCTTCTGGGTTAAGATCCGGGGCATTCCTCTGACGTATTATTGGCCGGAGGCTCTATGGGCAGTTGGGCGAGGTTTGGGGCATGCTACGGCAATAGACGAGAGAACACGCTGTGTGCGTGTTACTCAGAATGGATTCCAGCCTCTGGTTTTCCTTCAAATGGCACCATTTGATACTAGGGATGAGATAGAGGAGGTGTTGGTATCCCTAGAATATGCCAAATTGCTGAATTATTGTAAACATTGTGGCTTAATGTCTTACTTGATAGATGAGTGTCCGAATTTAGTGAAGCATGAGAATAAGTCAGGTGGTCCGAAAGTGCATGGGAATATGGAACATCGGACAGAAGGTCAGGTGGTTCAGCGCAAAAGGTCAAAGCGACATCCACAACATTTTGACACTGGAAACAGAGGCCAAAGTGGAGACAGTTGATATGGTTATATCAAGGATGCACGATCTGGTGTCTCTATTCAGGAGCCTAATAGTGACAGAAGAAGAGGACCAACTGAGCGAAAGAAATATGACAAGATGAAAGAGAAGGTGCCTGCATATCAGAAACATCCCAAACCAAGGTACAATTCAAATGGTAACAGAGGCAGAGTTTCTAGTTGGCCGGTTCAGCTGTATCCCTCATATCAGAATTCAGGGGATCACCGGGTTGTAATGGATACTGATTTTCAGTCCATGGCATCTTCTGGTTTGGGACAAGATTCTGTAAGGGGACAATCTGTTGTTGAGGGTCTCACAATTAGTGACAGGGAGATACAAGAGAAACAGGGGGCCTCGGAGAATGCTTTATTGGGCGAGGACGGCGAATATTTGTAGTTTGATACGGAGGCTTTGGGATTTGGGGGATATAGGTTGATGAGAACCATACGACAGCATGTACTCCTAAATCCGATTTGTTGAATGCGGAGATGGAGAATTTACACACTACTTTTAATAAAATTGATGTTAGTTCAAAAAAGGCTGCCATGGGAAATGGGAACAGAAACGACGCGGGTTTGATCGGTTCTAGATTTTAAAAACGACTCTTGAGTAATTTGGTTTCACCTAGGAAAAAACAAGAATCACTTATCTTCTGTTTCATCGCAGGTTTCAAAGACCAAACCTACAACGGGGAAGACTACGAGGATAACCAAGACTACAATGACAGGGAAGGCGGGGCTCCCGAAACCGCCGGCTAATACGTGAAATTCTTAAGTTGGAATTGTGAAGGGCTAGGGAGTCACTTGACGAAAGATTTTTTACGGGATTTATGGAAGCAATACAAGTCGGAGAATTTATTTTTATCTGAAACAAAACAATGTTCTAGTTTTTTGGATAAGTTGAAATGTCATTTTGGTTATAATAATTTGTTTACGGTTGATCCAGCTGGGTCGAGTGGCGGTTTAGTCATATTTCATAATGAATTTGGAATTGAACATTTTATTTTCTAATAACCGTCTAATCGATACATGTGCCTTACTTAATGGAGAAACAATCTTTATTACTTTTGTGTACAGCGATCCGGTAATTACGAAAAGAAGACTCGTTTGGGATCACTTAGGTGAATTAAGTGAGACTCGTTTGGCACTCTGGTTATTGATCGGGCATTTCAATGAAATTACTGGAAATCACGAAAAGTAAGGTGGCCCGCTCCGATCGGCAAGGTCTTTTTTACAGTTTAACGCCATGATACACCATTGTGGAATGTTGGAGTTTCCGTTCTATGGGAACAAACTGTCGTGGCGAGGTAACATAATTATTCAAAAGAATGGGATACAGAAAAAGCAAACAGTTATATGCAGATTAGATCGGGCTTTGGGTAACAAGGAATGGCATTGTAAATTCTACTCTTCTTCGGTGAAGTATTTACCAATGATAGGGTCGGATCATAGACCGATTTTGTGCATTTTTTATGCGCAGGAATTTCACAGGAAAAAAACTTTCAGATTCGACAAGTGATGGGTGGGAAAGGAAGTAATAACAGTTGGCTGGAATCAGACGAGGAATTTCAGAGCCACGACCTTTGTGGAAAAAATAGAGAATTGTCATAATTCCATTTCGTGGTGGCGTAAGAATAATGTATTACCGGGACAAGCTAATCTAGCATTGCTGAAGGATGCATTAGAAGAGGCTAAACAAGATGACTCAGTAACCCAGGAGGAAATCATGGATATTACAACAAAACTTTATGAGGCTTATAAGGATGACGAATTATACTGGAAACAGAAAAGTAGAAATCTCTGGTTAAAAGAGGGCGATAAAAATACAAAGTTTTTCCAGAGAAGAGCCCGTAATCGGATTATGGGATTGGTAGATCCCAATGGGATATGGGTAGCGACCGAGGAGGGGATGGAAAAGTTGGCCACTGAATACTTTCGGGATTTGTTTTCATCGTTCGTGACTGATTTTGACGACGAGTTTCTCCAAGCAGTCAATCCTAAGGTCACGGAGGATATGAATCGGGATATGATGAAGGAAATCACAGAGGAAGAGGTACGGAAGGCGCTTTTCACGATGTATCCGGAAAAATCCCCAGGTCCGGATAGCATGACAGACCAATTTTATCAGAGATTTTGGCCCTCTATAAAGACAGAATTGGTCAGTTTGGTAAAACGCTTCTTCAGTATAGGCAGTTTTGATAGGCGTCTTAACGAAACAAACATTTGTTTGATTCCGAAGATTGAGCAACCGAAAGGTATGGGGGATTTTTGACCGATTAGTTTGTATAATGTCAGCTATAAAATTATATCAAAAGTCCTATGCTTGAGATTTTAAAAAGGCATACTGCTTCTACTAGTTTCCGAAACATAATCGGCGTTTGTTTCAGGAAGATTAATTACAGACAATATTCTGATCGCACAGGAAATGTTCCACGGACTAAGAACCAACCAGACTTGCCAAAAGGAATTTATGGCCATAAAACAGATATGAGTATGGCATATGAGCGTATTAAATGGGATTTTTTTTGAAGTGGTGCTCAGTCGGTATCTTTCCAGGTCTTACTGAATGGGGATCCAAAAGGATTGATCCTGCCGGCGCGTGGCCTCAGGCAAGGGGATCCACTATCACCGTATCTGTTTATTTTGTGTACAGAAGCCTTAATTGCCAATTTCAGGCAACATGAATTAAGTAACTCTATCACAAGACTCAAAATAGCCCGAAACTGCCTGGCTATTTCTCATTTGTTATTTGCAGATGATACACTACAAGAAAAACACGGCAAAACTGACGGACGGCGTCCGTCGGAAAA
>OVAP01005386.1:0-13088 GCA_900406295.1 Aurinia saxatilis | reverse complement strand
GTACACTTGCAGTCAGAAATACAAGGGTAAAACTTTGTGTATCAGTTATATTCCACTAGTAGTGGGTGAAAAGTTCCCTTGATACATCTTGGATGATGATGATGTTGATAGTTATATATCGAGTGCGGATAAAAATGAATTGCGTAGTCATTTGCATGTGGAAGTTTTCAAAGGGGATACGGATAATTTATTTGGACTGAATTATGAGGATATAGAATCAAATGGTAGAGCTATGAATGTGCTAACTATTTATGAGGATAGAGGAGAAAAACATGACAACCCATTAAAGATTGGTGAAGAGAATATAGGATGTTTGGATGAGGATGAAGATGATGATGAGTATGTGGATGAGGATGAGGATGACTATGTGGATGAAGATGACCTTGAGAATGAAAATGACAATGAGAAAGGTCTTTGGTACCTAGGTCAATAAGAGTAGGAACCGTGTTGTTGCTTGGCCTCTTTGGGTTCATGAGTATGTGCAGGGTCCGCTTGGCGGTATCAAAACCGCAAAGATATATTGTACTAGGGGTTTCACATTCCATACGTATGACCATGGACGACGCAGAGCAACAGCAAATTACGGGATTCATGATCCTAGCGAGCAAGATTACTATGACATTCTTAAGGAAATTATAGAGCTCGAATATGGTGGTATGGTGAACCTCAAATGTGTTGTATTCAACAATGATTGGTTTGATACGGCAACTCAAGCGGGGATGAGAACCAACAATTTGGGTGTTGTGGATGTGCACGCGGAGAGGAGTTTACCGGATTTTGAGCCTTACATTTTAGCTTATCGGGCTGAGCAGGTTTGTTTCTTACCGTACCCAAGGGTCCGTGCTAGACGTGATCAAAATTGGCTATCTGTGATAAAAAAAAATCAATCCACGTGGAAGAATCATTTGCCTCGCTGATGATGTGGCTATGCAAAGTGAACATCCCAAAGCTGTCTCGATTGACGCTGATTCTACCACTCCGATTATCCGACTCGATCCGCTTAACATGGGTCTCGAACCTATTCCGGAAGAGTCTGAAGGTCAAGAGGAATAAGATGAATTCAGTGTGTTCTCTTCTTCGGACGATAGGGACGAGGAAAACATGGTGCCGAAGGACGTAAGTGAAGGCGAAAATGCGGAGTACTAGTTTTCTAGAATTAATAAATTATGCTTTTGTTTTCGTTTTTATGTACTTTAACCATATGGTATGTTTTTTTAAATAATTTGAACACGAATTTGCGAGGATGTTGTGATGTGATGTCGCAGATCTCGGAATTTGCATTGGACTTGCGAGGCACAGATTCCTCGCAACCCCTGAATTGAACTTTTCCCTCATCTAACCAATTTTCCATAAATTACAATATGTAAACCATATACCCTAAATAACCCCTAAACCCTAAAGTTATGAATTTACGAGAGAAGTGCGACGATACGTCGTAAATGCCTCGCAAGTCCAGGTTTTTAAATTTGTTTTCCATCTGTTTTCCGTCCTTATATCGAGTTTTTATCGTTTCAATTAATTCCACGTTGTTTGGTTAACTGTATATAAGAGTAATGTAAAAAAAAATTGGATGAAATTAATCATCTTAATAACATTACAAGTTCATATTCTATATAATTTTACTGTTTACCAAATTTAACACTACATAAAATTTATATATTCGTGAAGCTTAGCGATTTTTGTTTTTTTTTACTCTCACATTATGTTTCCAATAGGTGAATAAGACATGAACTCTTGAAAATATAGTCAATCCTAAACCCTAAATATGCAGAAAACCCTCGATTTCCATTTCTACCTTTGCGAGAGTTTTGCGAGGCGTCCTCGCTATTCCGTCGGAAAACCAAACTCTGCGATGGATGTGCGATGATCCATCGCACATCCGTCGCAAAACTCAGAAATAATAATAAAAATAAATAAATACTTAGCCAGTAAGTATTACTTACGTTGACTGTAAATATTAAATTACAAGCGGTCTGTGAGGGAATTGCGACGGGTTCTCGCGAATCCGTCAAAATGTTTAAATTATTTCACCTCAAAAATTGAACAGTTTGTATCCAGCATTAACTGAAAATCCAAAAGTTTGCGACGCATGTGCAACATTCCGTCGCAAACCCCTCGCTCATTAGGGCGGCAAATTCGATTGGGTGAAAAGTTTGCATGGGATTTGCGACAGACTTGTGACGGACTTGCGACGGCATATAAACCCCTATATACCCGATGGATCTCACCCCATTTTTCTTATTCTCAACATTTCTAAATTCTCTCAAAACACAAATTCTCTCTACAAAACTTCTCTACTCTTACAAAAACTTGTAAGTTTTAATTACTTATGTTTTACATTTGTAATTATAAGTTGTAGAAATGGTTTAGAACTAGAACTAGACTTGTAAATATTTAGAAATCTGCCATTTAGCATTATATATGTTTTAGAAAATGATTTAGGATTAGATCTAGATTGTAAATATTTAGAAATACGCCATTTATAAGTATGTATTAGATAATGGTTTAGTATTAGAGCTAGAATTATAAATATTTACAAATCTTCCAATTAGAATTATATATGTGGTATTCTAATTTTATTAATTAATATTTAAATTATGTTATTTTGTAGTTATATATATAGGATGTTTAACGAGTACACTAGATTTGTTGAGGAGACGGACACTCCCGTGCCACGGCTTCGCGGAAGTAGTTCATCGACAGCGTCCCATTCTCAACCTCCGCCCAAGTACCAACCACATCAGCAACATCCTCCACCTACGGAAGATCAGGAGCAGCAGGGGCCGGGTGATGAGGACCAACCGCCGCAACCGCATGGCCCATTCGCGAATTTGACTTTCGAGGAGCTTCTTAAATCAGAAACCCGCCGCCAATTATCGTTAAAGCTGCATTCGGCACGACCCGCCGGATATCTTTGGTACATATCATATTAATGTGTAAAGTATTAATATCTTACTTATTTTAAAATCATTACTAATTACCTTTTCTACTTAATATATATATATATAGGTTTAATGAGGACGGGATCGTCGCAACTAAAGTGCAAAAAATCATGGAGCGCGACTTCAAGGAGCCACATGTGAACTGGTCTGAAGTTCCCGTATACAATCAGGAGCGGTGGTTTCACAGTTTCGCGGTAAAATAGCTACCTTTATATATACATATACATACATATATATATATATATAGGTTTAATGAGGACGGGATCGTCGCAACTAAAGTGCAAAAAATCATGGAGCGCGACTTCAAGGAGCCACATGTGAACTGGTCTGAAGTTCCCGTATACAATCAGGAGCGGTGGTTTCACAGTTTCGCGGTAAAATAGCTACCTTTATATATACATATACATACATATATATATATAGGTTTAATGAGGACGGGATCGTCGCAACTAAAGTGCAAAAAATCATGGAGCGCGACTTCAAGGAGCCACATGTGAACTGGTCTGAAGTTCCCGTATACAATCAGGAGCGGTGGTTTCACAGTTTCGCGGTAAAATAGCTACCTTTATATATACATATACATACATATATATATATATATTCAATTAATATTACGAACACTTTAATAATTTTCTTTTTTTGTCTTTTTTTCCAGCTACAATTTTACTAGGATACATCTATCACATAGACGGTCCAAGCAGCCTTCTACAAGAAGGGAGGCGAACGGCTCCTTAATCAGATGGGGTAATGGAAGACCAAGTGGCTAAAGAAGGGCGATGTCGCGAAGCCAAAGTGGTTGTGCCCTAGAGTTTGGGCGGGGTTAGTCCGATATTGGCAGTCGCAGAAGTCGCAGGGGCGGAGGGTTCAGACCCAAAACGCTAGACTAACTCCGCCTGCTGAAAGGGAGGGTCCCTCGGTCCATGGTTCCGTCAAATGGTGTTTTCGACGGCGTGCGCGGGAAATTGTAACTATAATCATTTTTTTTCCTATACTATAATTGTTTAAATTTTACTAACTCTCTATTTGTTTATGCAGACCGAGAAGAAAAAAGCTCCGACAAGTATTGTAGACGTTTGTGAGCAGACGCATCGGAAGGCAGATGGTACTTGGCTCTCCAAGCGGGTGGAGCAGTTCCATACCCAGATCACTTCCCGAGCCAAGGAAGTTTCTTCGCAGTCCTCCACCCCTGATGGCCAACCAATCGAGCTAACGCCGGAAGATGTCAACCGCATTGCAACCGAGGTATTTTTATATTTATTAAGTATTACTTTCATTACGTATATATATATAATGTATAATATTATATTATTTATATTTATATTAATTAATTTTTACTTACTAATATTAACTTTCAAATATTTACTTTTGTTTTCCTTACTCCTTTACATAGATTCTTCCCGGTAAAAAGGGAAAAGTTGCGTGTGTGGGATCTCTTCGTCTCGGTGATTCTTCGGATCCGAATTGTCCTCTCCCGCCCCCGGACCCGATCCTCCGGGCACAACTCGAACAATCCAACTTGTTGAATGTCTGTCTAACTGAGCGCGTTGCCGAACTAGAGCGAAGCAAGGAGAGATATGACATGTCTAGTAGTTTTCAGTTTTATCATTATATTTCTTGTTTGTAAAACAATTTCTTATTTTTTGTAATATATTTAATTTTTAATATATTTTTTTGGTGGTTTTTTTGGTCGGGGTGTTTTTTTAATTCCTTTTTTATTATATAAATTTCTTTTTTTTTAATTTTATCATACGACAATCCGTCGCAAATGCCAAGCAAAGATTACGCAAAAAGTATTGTCGCAAATGCAACGCAAACGCAACGTCATTGCCTCCCTCGCAAATCCCCCGCAAACATCCAACACAATTTCCTCGCAAATTGGTGTCGCAACTACGACGCAAGTGCCCTCACAAAAGTTGTGTCGGATTTGCGTCTTTCCTATGTCGTCCCCGTTAATCCCTTGCAAACCATGTGACATATTTGCGACGCTTTCCCCTTTAGACTCGCAAGTTCGTCGCAAATAATTTGCGTCTCGCTTGCGACGGAATTACATGTCTCGCAAATGTACGACGACTTTGCAACGTTTTCCACCTTGCGACGCGCTGATTGCGACAAACATGCAGACGTCGCAGACGCGCCGCAAAGATGCATTTGCGACGGTTTAGTGACGTTTTCGGCCGTCGCAAATCCTGTGTTTTCTTGTAGTGTTTCCATAGAGGAGTGTTTGAGCGATTGATCTTGTTCAGTCTCTTAATCTCTTTCAGCCTCGTGACCTCTCTCAATCTCTCTCAGTCGAAATTGTCCTTCCCCCTTTCAATATCTATCTGTCGGAATCGTCCTTCTCGCTCAATCGCAAACTGACAATCCTTAATTTTTGTTTTCCCCCAAATCTTTTTCAAGTCATGTCGACGAGTAAGAGAAGAAGTGGTTTAAGGTTTAGACTGGTCTAGATTTGGTTTAATATTTTTGGGTTAGTGAAATTTAATTGTGGTTTACCAATTCTGTAAACAATTTTTTTATTACATTTAATTGTTTTTATACTATTTAATTATTTACAAAACGTGATTTTAAATCGCTGATTATTCGAATTAAGACCGGTTTAATTTTATTTGATTATATATGAAGAGTACATAAAATTTATGTGTTAAAATTATATAATCAAAAAATTCATAATGTAGAAAGAAGAGACGAATAGTTCATGGTAAAACGGATTAAATGGTCATAGTACACATCAATCTAGGAATCAATCCATTTCCTATTATCATTATCGTGAATATACTAACTTCAAAAACTACATTCTCTATGAAATGAGATCTTCTTTATTTAACAAATTAGGTTTGTAAAATGATTAGAATTTAGAAGCATCAAGCATGCCAAGGAAGGCGAGCGCAGCATGCCGTATCCTAGCGTTTTCTTAACCTAACCAAAGCTCTAATAAAATCCATCTGTTTATTAATTATTACAAACATCCCAGAACTTTCCAACAATTTTAAATATTACCCTTCAATTATTGAAATAGTCAATTTTTTTCTCCCTTCGTAAATGATATTTTGGCCTGAATCTTGATATTTAGACTTAACAGCAAGTTGACAAAAAAAAAAAAAAAAAGACTTAAAAGCAAAAACCACATACATATCGCCACTTGTTCACTATCCTCTTCATCCACAAGCCCGTGATAGGCCTGATCTGTGTTCCTCCCTCCACAGTTCTTGTTTCCACTGCGTTTCATCCTCTGTTTCTTCCAAGGTAAATGCTTTTTCTAAAATTGCATCTTTTAAGGGAAAAATGGAAGTCAAAGACTTGGGTTCCCTATTATAAAAACAAAAACAAAACNTCCACTGCGTTTCATCCTCTGTTTCTTCCAAGGTAAATGCTTTTTCTAAAATTGCATCTTTTAAGGGAAAAATGGAAGTCAAAATGGGGTAATAATATTTGTCTTCGATCTTTCATTGTATGGGCTCGTCTAGATTCCGGTCATTTTCAGGTCGGAGTACGGCGTTTGAAACCGATCATCATCAATTGGGGATTCTTATCCCTAAAATCAGTAGGAAATATCGATCATTGAGCTTCGATTCGGGTCTCGGTCTGATTGTTTCGCTTTCGGATAACCAGAGATTCGAGTCTCCGACAAGGTTGGTTATGGCATCAAGTCTTAACTCCGACCGGAAGATCGTTAATGGTCCCGCCGGTTATGTTCTTGAAGATGTTCCTCACCTCTCTGATTACATTCCAAATCCTCCGGTACGTACGTTTTAATTGATATGGTGAATTCCGGAAATGCGAGGGAAAAGTCTGAAACTTTATGGGAATTTTGCTTTAAAGTTACTGTTCTTTTATAATATCCGTAACGCTTTTTTATGAGATCAAACTGTATCTTCTCTCATTTAATCGATTATTTGTGTCATGTGATGTTTCAGACATATCCTAATCCATTACAAGACAACGCTGCTTACTCTGTTGTTAAGTAAGTGCCCTTTTGCTTTTACTGTAGGGGACTTAACTTTCTTCTAAAGCTACTTACTCCTTTCCTTGTAACTTAACCAATAGCTTAATCTAAGTAAAGATCTTATTATGATCAATCCAATGTGTTTTCAGGCAGTACTTCGTTGATGAGGATGACACGGTTCCTCAAAAGGTTAGTAATACTCTCTTCTGGCCATTAACGTTTGTTTGTTTGTATCTCGCTGATGAAGCTTTTGTATTGCCTCCATTTGCAGATAGTTGTTCATCCTAACTCTCCTAGGGGAACCCATTTCCGCCGTGCAGGACCTCGCCAAAAGGTATTTCTGTCTTTTTATATCTGAAGAGTCCTAAGCTTGTGTTGAATGGGAATTGTGCGTTGATGCAGGTCTACTTTGAGTCGGATGATGTTCTTGCTTGCATTGTTACATGTGGCGGTCTGTGTCCCGGCCTTAATACTGTGATCAGAGAGATAGTTTGTGGATTATCTTACATGTATGGTGTCCAGAGAATCCTTGGAATTGATGTATGTCCTATCATTTTAGTAATCCTTTCAGCATTGCTCGCAATTATAGTACCTTAATCTTGAGACCAATTGCGTTTTCAGGGAGGTTACAGAGGGTTTTATGCAAGAAACACTGTCCATTTGGACTTAAAATCAGTGAACGACATCCATAAACGTGGAGGAACCATCCTTGGGACTTCAAGAGGCGGTCACGACACCACCAAGATAGTTGATAGTATTCAAGATCGCGGGATTAACCAGGTTTATATAATCGGCGGAGATGGGACACAGAAAGGAGCAGCTGTTATATTTGAGGTAGGAAAAATTTGTTCTGATCAATATATTGGATTGGTTGTTTCTTTAATGACTGTCTCTGCAGGAAATTAAAAGGCGTGGGCTTAAAGTTGCGGTTGCTGGGATTCCCAAAACAATCGACAATGACATTCCTGTACATAGATTTTTTCCCCCAATGATTTAAATTTTCAGTTATTGGGTCCGAGTTACTATTGTTGTTCGAGATAATCACTGCTTTATTCTTTCTCAAAACAGATAATTGATAGGTCGTTCGGGTTTGACACGGCTGTTGAAGAGGCTCAACGTGCTATAAACGCAGCCCATGTCGAAGCTACAAGCTTTGAGAATGGTATTGGTCTTGTGAAGTTAATGGGGCGGTACAGCGGTGAGCAGTTTTGCTAAATGAGGTGTTTATTGAACGGATTTAGATGAAGCCAGAGATGTTTACGGGGTTTCACGGGTTTTTTGTAGGATTTATTGCAATGCATGCAACTCTAGCCAGCCGAGATGTAGATTGTTGCTTGATCCCGGAATCTCCATTTTTTCTCGAAGGCAAAGGAGGGCTTTTTGAATTTATCGATAAACGTCTAAAGGAGAATGGTCACATGGTGATTGTGATTGCAGAAGGCGCGGGACAAGATCTGTTGGCTGAAAGCGAAGAACAGTCCACAACACTCAAAGATGCCTCTGGTAACAAACTTCTACAAGATGTTGGCCTATGGATCTCCCAACGGATCAAGGTTAATATAATGATTTTCCAAGGAAACCAGAGGAAAACTCGGGAATATGATTTGATATGCTTTTCTCTCTTCTTCTGCAGGATCATTTTGCTAAGAAGATGACCCTAAACCTCAAATACATAGGTAAATATTCATCTTTAAGAGTTTTGCTTGTGTGTATCTGCAATACATGATTGATGAAGATTTGATTTATTTGATCTTTTAGATCCAACCTACATGATACGAGCTGTTCCTAGTAATGCATCAGACAATGTATGCTGCACTCTATTAGCTCAAAGCGCGGTTCATGGAGTGATGGCTGGTTACACTGGCTTCACCGTTGGTCTTGTCAATGGCAGACATACTTACATTCCCTTCTATGTGAGTCTCAGAGAACCATAGTTAGATCATAAGTTTCAATTTCTTAATCCCGTTCTAAGAATCCATCTTGGATCAACCTGAGAATATTTGGTAAGGGTACATTACATTTATGGATTTGGAATTCTTAACAATATGGTTTGAATACTGTGCAGAGGATCACAAAGAAACAGAACAAAGTGGTGATCACTGACAGAATGTGGGCAAGGCTTTTGTCATCGACGAACCAACCGAGTTTCATGAAGCACGATGATAGGCACCACTCAAACCATTTGGATGATGAAGCAGGGGCCATGAAATGGTGAGCAACTCTTTTCAGAAAACAATTTGCTTGGATTTGTCTTGAGAGGAGATCTTTATTTGGAGAAGTCAAAGGTTTCTTTTATTTAATAGAAGCTTTTCAAAAATGTTTTATAATATTCTTCAAACGAAGAGAAGACAGATTACCTCCTTGGGGAATTCATATAGTTACTTGTGAGAATAATGTAATAAACTCTCGGTTTTTTATTTTACTCTTAACCGAAAGGGTCCGAAACTGTAATTTATGATTTGTAATCAGTGTACTCTTCTCCATTTCTCCAAGTTACAAGAGAGATCTTTTGGTTTAACTTTAGTATGTCTCACCAAACCTTTTAGGAGTTTATATACATTTTTTATCAACTTTACATGATAGAGAATGGGACTTGAATCAGGAAACTGTAAATTAGGAAACTTAATAGCTGATCAGTAATGAAATCAAACAGCAGCTGGCTTCCCATCTTTTCTAGGATCACTAACTCCAGTGAGTAAGCCCTTGAATAGTTTGGGTTTCTTAGTAGAATCTTTCCCAATTTTCCTTCCAAAATCAGTAATCATCTCTTGTTCTTCCTTGAAAGACTGAACAATAAGTTGAACAATGGCTCCACCTGATATCTCCTTGAGTTCATGTCCTCTCTGTTCCAAAAACAGCTTGCTATCTTCTGTAAAACCTATGTGATCCCCGTTGATTGCCGTGAAGTTCTCATATCGAACAACATTAGGTATTACCTGCATCCACACCCATAAAAAACCATTAGTATTTCCTTTTGAATGGTAGTAAATCTGCTGGTCCTAAACATGCATTTAATGACCTTATGGTAAACTCTTGCACTCTGTACAGCTGCTAAAGGTTTCATATTCAACACAACGGTATTGAGGAAGACTTGAATCACCGCTGGGATTATATTCATTCCGCCACTTCCACCAAGCGTAGCCACCAACTGACCATCCTGCAACAGAAAACAATCGCTTCATAGATAGACAAAAATCAACTGTTAACGAGTTTGTACTCTGGTTTCTACAGTGTCATAACCCAGATTCTAAATGTGTTAAACGTGTGTGAGTTTTCGATGATAATAAAAGAAGGAAAAAAAAGCTGATGCTAAACCTTGGTGATTACGAGAGGTGTCATGGAAGATAATGGTCTTTTATTTGGTTCAATGAAATTTGTAGGTGCCGGAGGGAGATCGTCAGGAGTTTGCTCGGGTACCGAGAAATCATCCATCTCATTGTTGAGTATAATTCCAGTAGAAGGAGATAATACTCCAGCACCAAAAACGTAGTTTACCGTTGTAGTCATTGACACAGTGTTTCGATCCGCATCCACGATGCAGAAATGACTCGTACCTTGGTCCCTGAGTTGGCTCCACCTGTTCAAATAGTACTCAGGTGGGAATGTGGTGTTGTCGAAAATCCTCTTTCGGATTTCATTGGCATGAGACTTTGAGAGCATATGGTTCACAGCGTTTGTTATGTTAACGAACTCAGGGTCTCCAAGATCCATCCGAGCCGCAAACATATGTTTCATTGCTTCAATCAAACGATGCAGCCCAAGATTTCTGTCCGTAGCGTAAAGGTCTGAGTAACTGTCCAAGATATTCATAACCATTGGAAAACCAACTGTTCCGCCCGAAGGAGGAGGCATTCCGTGAATTGTGTAACCCATAACATCCACAGACATTGCATCAGTAACTCGGACTCTATAACTTCTCAAATCCTCCATCGTAATGATCCCTCCTGCCATTTTCACATCATTAATGAGCTTCTCGCCTACTGTCCCATTGTAGAACGCTCCTGGTCCTTGCTCAGAAATCGTCTCTAGACTCCGAGCTAGTTCCGGGTTATAGCAAGTCTCACCAGGCTTCAAAACCTGTCCGTTTCGTGAGAAGACATTCCGCAAACCTGGATCCTTTAGTATCATAGAAGCGTGGGTCGATATGGCCCGTCCTAGATACGGAGCCACCGCGAACCCACCTCGAGCTAGCTCAATTGCCGGCTCAAAAAGCAGTTTCCATGGAAAACGGCCGTACCGCTTCCAAGCCTCGTAGAGTCCAGCTATCTCTCCCGGAACTCCCATCGACAACGCACCAAGATACTTAGCAGTAGCATCATTCTTATACATATCCTGAAACAATTCGCAAGCAAAAAAACACATATTATATATCGAAACTAGATCACCAAGAAACATTTGTGAAAAAGATTTTGACCTTAGAAGCAGCTAATGGAGCGGTTTCTCTCATGTCGAAAGCCTGAGCTTTGGAATCTTGAGACGAGCTAACGATCAAGAAGGATCCACCGCCGATTCCACTCGACATCGGATTAACAACACCAACGCATAAAGTAGTAGCCACAGCAGCGTCAACGGCATGACCACCTCTTCTAAGAACAGAAGCACCGATCTCAGAGCAACGGCCGTCGTCAGCCGCCACAACGCCGTTCTCTGACTCGACAAAATCACCCCCGATTCCATGTCTAAGGTTCTGATTGGTTGCATGTCGTGACAACCAAACTGTTACGTCGTCATTAAGGCAATAACCTATATACATAGGGGATACAAAAGTCAACGGCTTTCACTAATCTAGTAAACAGGATTGTGGTATTATTAAGTAGTAGTCTGATCATATCACTGTTCCTGGATTAATTGGAGGGGGTAAGAAAGGACAGAACAGAAACACACCTGAAAATCCGACAAGAAACAGAGCCAAACAAAGAGCAATTCCCAGATTTCTTCTCTGTTTCTTCTCTGTTACTTGGTTGTTGCCCAGAAGAGGATCGGCAAGGGTTTTGTGACCCATCTCTATCTCTTTCCCCCTTCCGATCTAGGAAAGAGTGACTGAGAGAGTCGATAGATATTTTTTGGAATCCAAGCTGAAGATTTTAATTTTTCCAATTTATTTTATCTTTATAGTATTAGTGCCGTGAACATAGACGTTTTATCATTTTAGCTTACGATTGGTTTGGTTTTCTGAATTTTCAACTACAATTTCTGCACGCAGAGCTAAACCAATCATTTTTTTTTTCTTTCTTTTCAAAATGGCAAAGAGATAAATATATCTAGATATTTATGAATATATGAAAAGGGGCGTTACTATGGTTGTAGCCTATGGTAAAAATGTGAATTTTAAAAAGTAGTCCAAGTTACAAAAAGGAAACAGATCAATTCGTGCTTATGGACTATTTCCTTTTCTTTTATGCCGGTTATAATATCATATATATATAACGTGTTGAACCACAAAAAAAAGGAAATTATCTTATGATTATATATATGAAGAAAACCTCTACACAATTAGGAAAAATATCAAAGAAGATTGTGAGAGGACATGTCGTCGATATACGTACTGGAGCCACCGACGAAGGGAAAAGTCATAGTCAATACAACTCATGGACCAATAGACATCGAGCTATGGCCTAAAGAAGCTCCAAAATCCGTACGAAACTTCGTCCAACTATGTCTCGAAGGTTATTCCCGTGTTATTCCCGGATTTCTCGTTCAAGGCGGTGATCCCACAGGCTCCGGCACCGGTGGAGAGAGTATATATGGAGGTGTGTTTGGTGATGAGTTTCATTCAAGATTGAGGTTTAATCACCGAGGGGTTGTAGCTATGGCGAATGAGAGCTCACCGAATACTAATGGAAGTCAGTTCTTCTCACTTTGGATAATGTGATTGGCTTGATAAGAAGCATACTATCTTTGGGAAGGTGACTGGTGATTCCATCTACAATCTTTTGAGACTAGGAGAGGTTGACACGAGGAAGGATGATCGTCCCTTGGATGTTGAAAACAGAGCGTGTAACAGAGAGCTTTGAACTGGATTCCTTACTTGAATTCAACAACAGCTCACCCATCTCTCTGAGATATACCAACAGCTCACCCATCTCTCTCTCCACCATGGACTTGAATTCCTTAAAGGTTTTTAAAGCTTTTGATTTCTCTGCCAAAAAATAAGTCCAGCACCTACGGCTATAATCATCGATGAAATTGATGATATACTGAAG